>JAECUM010003464.1:0-124094 GCA_016617855.1 Megalonaias nervosa | reverse complement strand
CCATTTTTTATAATTAAAATAAAATAATTCTTTGTTTGTTATTAACTATTTAACCGTTTTGAAACTAGTTGCCCTGTACTGGGTTACTAAAAAGTTGAGCTAAATATCAGTCTAACTGGAGACATTCTGTGTTTTTCCTATGCTTAACTGGTCAGATTTCTCAATTATTGTATGGTTGACAACAATCTTTCAAAGCTAACACTACTGAAAATGTACAAGCATGTATTGACACATGCATTATCACTAAAGACTGCTTTGAGTCATGTTCTTGTTTTTAAATAAGTAAATGCATTTACAAAGTTTATTCTATCAAATATTGTAAATCAAAGTAAGTCATTTAGATTTTAGTCTAGAGTATGAGCAAAAAAAGCTATTTAAGGCTTATATATATATATATACACCACTCCCTCGATAACTCGCACACAATGGGGTCCACAAACATAGACTGCACTATAAGCGAGGGCGCGAGTTACCAAGGGACCTCCAAAAATTGAAAAAAATCGCTTCGACATCAAGAAAACAGTGGGGGTGGGGTGTCGGGGTTAGGGAACTTTGCTGTTTAATGACTGAATCCTCATTTTACATTCACGTCGATAATAATTTTTAATAACGCACTTTTTCTAATGAAGTTGTTCGTTATTCTGTTTAAATAACATTTATTTTCAAAATGTCCAACACGTGAAAGATCGTTCCAACTGGTTTCAACAACCATTTTGTTTACACAAAAACATGTGTTGATTATGTCACTGCTTTTTGTTTTCTTGATGAGTCTGGTTCCCAGAGTGGTATAGCATTGTATCCTACCAATTGGGAGTGAAAAAACCAGGGAACTAGACTAACTGTTGATACACCACCAAACAAGATTCCTTTTGTTCAAAAAGCAAGTGAAATTTTCGTGAGACAATCGTCGACGTCAAATCTCAATTTTTGTGCTGTTCAATTAGTATAGTATTGATATCGTAATTTCATTGGAAGTAATAATGAAACTTTTTATCATTCTTGAGGATATCTCAAAGTGCCAGTTCAAGAATTCTCTGAAACTCGCTTGCCCACAATGGTCCGTATCTGTGAAACCAAGTTCTTTATTTTACAAAGTATAGTATTCTTTTCGCTTGGTTGCCGTGCTATCTTTGATCACAGTTACCAATGAGTCAGTTAATTTAAGGTAGTTTATGTTACATACACAATAACATTTATAACAGTGTTCAATTGATCAACTGGAGTGAGTTCACCCGACATACGACCGGGGCAGCTAGATTTTAAGTTTGTAGGATTTTCGTGCCTTTTAACTTTTCTTTTATTTCACCTCCATTATTTGATTCAAAAGAGATAATTAACGTGATAATACAAAGGAGGCCATCTTTTAATTCAGTGCAACAATGCAACAAATACTTCTGCAAGTCAGTTATCAAAACACGGTCGGCACCTAAATAGGTTCTCAGAGAAATGCTCGCGGACATAGCTGTTACGGTATATTGACACATTTTACGTTTAATTACAAGAGGACACATTGCATTTATGATGATTACACTTAAAAGGAACTAGAAGATAGAACTAGAACACAAATTTCAATCGATAAAAAAATTATTTAATTTGTATTTATTTATTAAAGTACTGCCTCCACTCAGCGTAAGTGACATTTTCATTGATCGAAATTTCCTTACATATCGTTAATTGCGGTGTGCTAGGAATGTCACTTGGAAAGAAAATGTAAAAAAAATTGTATGACTTATTTTTAAATTTGGTATTTCATAATGTTGATTAAAATTTCTAGGTCCTATCTACCATTTTCGACGATAAAACGAGCGATATATCAAAGTTTTTGTAGCTAATTTTGATCGTGATTTCCATAGAGTTCATAAAATAGGGATCTATTTTTGGGGTAATTTCTGGTTTTAAAAAATGGGATCCACGCCTGACCCCGCCTTATAAGCGGGTTCGTGAGTTATCAAGGGAGTGGTGTGTGTGTGTATATATATATATATATATATACATATATACACACACACACTTGTAACAAATATATACTAAGATCACTAAACTGAGAGAAGTTTCAATAAGCAATGGCAATGAAAGAAAAACCGGAACTGATTATCTTCCAATGATTAACATTTTTTTTAGTGTTAGTTGGTTGTCTGGTTGTCTGGTTCCTTGTTAAGTTTTTAAGGGCACCTGCAGCACATTATTGGCTATATCATGAACAGGAAATGGGAGCTATATTCTTCTCCGAAGGACACACCAAAGCAGCTGACCTGGCTGGCCTGGGCTGGTATCAAACCCATAATTCCTTTTGATCATGAGTTTTATGCCCTATCAACTGAGCTATTGCAGCTCTCATGTAAAAATGGTGCATGGCACATTGTCAACACAATACTCTGTGTCCACAAATTTACTCCTATGACAACACTCACTAACATTTAAGAAAAAAACCAAGGATTTTTGTTTTAATCCTAAGGTCTGAAAGCATCTAATTAACTGTTTTATTAAAATCTTGTACACCTTGCAACATTTTGATGGAAAACAAAGTCCAAAAAACAAACAAATATCGGGATAATGTAATGGATACTTGGATCAGATATAACTTATTACAGACTTGACATAAGAAAACCTCATTCATACAAGCTTCTATTCATGTTTGAAACTCACTCATAGATTCAATAAAAGGTGAAAGTAACTTTTCTATCTCCAGAAGTAAAAAGTCTAAAACAACAGAAGTGCTTCACCAATTTTTCATTGGTAACATGAAATTATCCATTCTGTATACTAGCACTAGAAACAACTGTAGTGATTGACATAATGATTTATAGCTGAATCATCTGAGAGACAACAGATATTAGATCTCTGAGCAGCACCATTTTCATTTAGGACTGACTAAACCATGGGATGAATGTATGTGTAAATTTTCATGGCTGTTCTCCAAGTAGTTTATGAGTAGCAATAAAAAAAATTTCAAAATGGCTGCCCTGGTGGCCATACTGGACATCGGATCAGCACAATTTTAAGTTAGGACCAACTAGATATCATTAGATTTTTTACAAGTGAATGTGCCATACTGGTATGACCATCCATTCAGGAGAAGTAGCAATCATAACGAGAGTTTCCATATGGTCACTGTGGTGTCCATTTTAGATGTCAGATTGGCACCATGTTCAATTGGGATCAACTAAGTCATGGGATGAAAGTGTGCGTCGAGTTTCTTGGAAATCCTCGAAATAGTTTAGGACAAGTAGCAGTAAGAATCTTGCGCTGTTGTATGGAAGGATGACAGACAATGAATGGACAACTGACTATCAAATAAGCTCTTATTGTCTATGTCCAATACAGTTAATAATAAATTTGGACCTTTTTCCCATACTAATAGCTAAATAGTTTTACCTTATCTATATTGGCAATTAGTGAATAACAATTATGATTAAAATATGCAAAATTTATTTCATTTGCCCAAAACTTGAACAACATGAATATACTATGATTTATAGTACCTTCTTCCATAATAGTAACCCTGGGGTCTGACAAGTCAACAGGAATGCTTTCTTTCAGCCAATAAATATGGGGTGGATTTGGTAACCCCGCAGCCTTAGCTCGGCAATTTAATGTGGCAGTGTGATCTTTTTCTACCGATTTCAGAATGGGATGCTGTTCAATCACTGGATACCCCGGTGGTATATCTGAAAGAGGAAATAAACTAGTTTACTGATTGTAATCCATTTTTATACATGAAAGAAAAAATACATAAATTTTTCAAATATGAAATTTCCGAAACTAGTTTATCGTATGCCAAGGCTACCTTTGGCAAGTGGTACATTGTGTTATTTCCCAGTTTCGCAAACTTTAAATATACAATGTATACAGTGAGATTCTATTGTTCACTTTTCTTCAAAGGCTTTGCATAGGTCAAAGATGTTGCTGTGATGTTATTTCATGTTAACTGTCACTATGTGACATGATTTTCATGATGCAATTTTATGATATCACTAAATGAATAATTTGCTTGATTCAAGCATATTTATATAATTAACATATTTCTCTGAGGATAATACTTAGAAACTAGCCAAGTGATCTTTTTTTTAAAAGATTGGATATTTTCAGACAAGGCCTTCACATATCTGAATAAATCTTTAAAAACTAGGTTACTGCAATTCTCTATTCAGTGCGTTTCATGCAATGATAACAAGGCAAGAGCCATTCCTGTAAATACAGTTATTTACCTTTCAATGAAACATCTTTATCATCAAAACACTGGGAACACATCACTGTAATTTAAAGACAAATCCCTAAGTTCCCATGCCTTGGTCAGAAAAGTAGCCTAATCTGCCATTACGGAAATACTAAATCCTGTAATCTCACATGCAGAACACAGATAACTGGATTTATATCACTGGCAAAATATTTCTCTTAAATAATAACCAATTATTACAAATAATCTCAATTCAAGTGTTTTTTATTTTGCTTTCAATGTACAGTGTGACCCCACTATAGCGCTCTGTTATAGCACGAATTCAGATACAACACTGTCATGGAGTGGCTCCCGAAATTTCAAATGCACATATTTTTCTTGTATGCAAAATAATATTTATTCTTCTTTAAAATATGAAAAGTAATGTGAAAAAGTTTACTATCATTTAGGGAAAGAGATTGTGTATGCATTCTAATATAAGTCAATTGTATTGTGGCACCTGAAATCTCATATACATGTATTTTTCTTGTACATGAAAAAATATTTTTTTCTTTTTAAAAGTATGAAAAATTGGATGTCACAAATTGTGATTTTGTTTTCCTTATTCATGACAAAATATTACCATCTGGTGATTTGTTTTTGCAACTTTGTTGGCTGTAAACTTGTGTATACAGTCTTGGGTTTGGAGTGGAGAAATTAAATGCACCATGAAAGGAAGCTGCAAACTTGGATATAAAATGCACTGGAATCTATCTACTATTACACAAAGAAATCCTTTGATCATATTGACAAACCATTTTGACAGTGTAGTGTTATATCATAATTCACTTACGCTGACATCTTGCGTGAGTATCGTATGCTATGATAACACTCAAATTTTCATGATACTGACTAGCTACAATCGAAGAAGCTTTGAAGGCAGGAACAGGAATGACTAAAATTGACCAAATGACAGCTTTTTTTTTTTTTTAATGTACCCAGAACAAAATAGTTTTGCTGAAACTTCAAAGAAAACTGATTAACTTTTAAGCAAATGAAAACAAAATTCAGTCTCAATCAATGTTCTACAATTACTTGATGTTGCCATCAGAATAGCAAAGAGGCATTTGTTTGGTCCTCCAAACTTCTAGCTCTGCCTTCAATAATACATGCACCCTTCATCAAAACAAGCCAACTACAATTTCAATAAAAATAAAGCACCTTTCATCAAAGGAAGTCAGTACCAAACTTAAATAAATGCAATGGAAACTGATGGATTATTGCATTTTCCAAAGTAACCAGAGAATGTTTATTGTGCAGTGAAAGTTTCCTTTTTGTAGGAAAAATGTTTATGCTTACAATTGCTACCAATGGCGGCATAAACGCAAATTAAATTTCCAATCTTTTGAAACCATAGATATCTGGCGGTCAAGTTATTTTTTAATTTGTTCACATCTTTTCATTTCCCTATGAATAGCCTCATCACCTGGGTAGCCTCAGCCAAATGATAGCTGTCTCCAGCTAACCAAAATCTAAGCCAGTTTAAGTACATGTACATGTAGCATGTAAACAACTATAGCCACGTGCTACTGGCTACAGTATCTTAGTTAATTACTTAGTGACATGTTTGCTGACAATGGGATATAGATCAAATGTGGACTACCAGTTTTTATATATGTGTTATTTTGTGTTTTCTAATGGGATATGACCAATACATGAATTTTACAATGTAATCGATACTTGAATTTATGGATTTTTTCACATACATGTAAAGTACTTAATGCATTATGGACTGTACTACACAAATTTAATTTGTCAATATACAAGTGTATTTCAGACTAGTTTTATTTCTTGCACCTGGTTTTATTCCCCCACCCCCACCCCGGCCCTCATCTCAGGCATCTTTTTTTGGTACATGAATCATTTTCTTCAGCTGATTTGGCTGGTTGTAACACAATTCGGTCTATAACATGGTCGGGTTCTATGGACCCCAACCACCATGCAATAGTGGGGTTACACTGAACAAACATTGGAATATAATTTTTTTTAGTCTGTTTGATGTACAAAGATTTCAACACAAACATATTCTGTTCACCCCCGGGTCTTAAGTGGAGGGGTTGGGTGTGCGCTGATGCCCAACCTCCTTAAAAATTTCTCAAAGTGGGAGGTGGGTTTACTTTTGAGCACTGGTATATCATCAGAGAAGTGCAGTACTACACAAGTCATACCTTCAGTTTACCTACATTTTGTTTTCTCTAAAGCAAACACCATCTAATACAGTCAAACCTGCTATAACATTTGTCACCCCAACACAGCAGCTACCTGTACATTTCAGTCACATTTAAATCTGAATACGGAAAACCTGCTCATAAAGACCAGTTTCTAAATGGCTCCTGGGGTGCCCTGGGTACTAGGGAAAAGAATGTACTGCATCCATACTGGTAGCTAGGACGCAGGCCATCCTGCATGATTGGGTACATTTTCTGAACCTGACAGTATATGTAAGTTGTTTTATTTAATACATTCCAGGCACATGATCGAGTCCTTATCTTTGAATCTGAGTCCAATTATAGGACTCTAATTAAGAAACGACATCAGAATGGGCATCTGACTCCAATTAAACCCTATGGCAAAATTGGAGACTTTGCATATCTACTTTGGCATGGACATGTTTACATCAAGTTTAACACTAAATGGTTATACAATGTTTGGCTTACTGGTGTCTAGTTTGCTGAATAGTCAGTGAAAAGGCACCTAATTTAAATTCACTGCAATGCATGACTGGATATCTTTTTGTCACCCTCTGATGCACATCCCTCTTCAAAATAATATTCAGTAAAACCAACCACCATGCCGTATCCTTTTCCCACTCCAGAGGAGTTAGCTTCATGGGAAGTTTTGCAATGATGCAGCAGGGTTTTATTTTAAGTAACAAGGGTAAATTCATCTTGTCCTATGTTAGTATTAACATAGATTATCATGGATGAATAAAAATCATTTCTAATGTATTTATTTTGTATTCATTTGCAGTTATTAATCTTTAAAATGATAACATAGTACTATTGTATATTTACTATTGTGTATTTACTATTGTTTATTTTACATATTATTTCTTAAATTTAAGCAACAATTCAATAGTACCCTGTTTGCTGCAGCAAATGTTTGCTTATACCTGGCATATTGCAGAGTCTACAATAAACAAATTAGCCATAAATCACCATATTAATTATTCATTAATGATCTGGTAACATCTGTTATTCAGTCACATTACTGTGTTTAAAGAAAATGAAATCGGAACACAAAATTTTAAACAAATGTGATAAACTCCAAAACAGAATTATTTATTATAATATTTCTGGAAAATATGATCGCAAATTACCTTTCCAATTTACAAATGACACATGTATGCTTACATCAAGGCCAGATTAAACTGTTCTCTTTTATTTAATTACAGGTTTAAAAACTTTTGTTAAGTGATGGGGAACAAGAAACATAAAATAAGACTTGGTATTATCAAGATCTGGACATTCTAAAAGGTCTTTGAATAAGACGACTTCACAAAGAATTAATGGTAGCCACTGAAATAATTGATGGCCACTCCAATGTTCACAGATGACTGAGACATTATAAACAGGGCCCCCTCCCCCAACCAACAACAGTCAGGTTTGACTGTAATGACAACATCTGCATCATAGCATGATTAGAAAGATAATTAGAAGATATTAAAAAATGTTAATTAAGAGACTTTCAAAATAAAACATTTACTTCAATGGAGCAAATCCACATTTCCTGAAAGTCTATGCTATTAACTCTGAACTGCTTTTCTTATATATTGTCTAAGATTGTGTATTACTGTGTGTTATTCAATATGGTATTATATGCTTTTTTGTTACAAATATGCAAATTGCTCCTTCTGGATACAAAGAGTATCATATCACCAACAATATCAATCTATATCAATAACTTTAATAACTCAACACACTAACAGCATATAAAGTAATGATCATATATGATATGGTATGATGTTAAATTGTAAAATACCACATCCATCTGTAACTTGCCTGTACATTGTAAACATGTTACCATATCTTTTTTTAACTTCAAAGCAATCTCATTTGAAAAAACATACATATACTAAAGTTAATTTAAAATGCAATAATGAAAAAATATATCTGAAAGTGATACTGATTTGTGCAAGTTGGCTTTTTCAATATAGTAGTTGTAGAAGGAAATTACAATTTCAAATAACCCATTCCCCGATATTAAGATATTCAAGTCAATCCATTTCACTATTGTAGTACCTATCACATGATATAATGTCATAATACTGTATATACTTGCTTATAAGACAATTAAACTGCAAACAACAAAGATCCTGATCTGCTGTAGCATAATACACCTGCAAATCCAGGTCTATGTTGTTTGTTCAACTGTTGACTCCTGATAAACTGCACAAACCCAGATATGCTGGTGCACTATGTGACAGCAGACCTGGGTCTGTGCAGTTTGCAGTTGGAATTGACTTATAAGCAAGTAGAAATGGTAATTGAAACTTCACTGGTTTCAAGTAAAGATCAAAAGGAGAAGGACACCTGAAATGCATGCTGTTTCTAATTTTAGATACAACTAGATAAACAGAGAGATAGGTATAAAAATGGTTACATGCTAATTCAATAGTTTTTTTTAAAACAAATTGCAAGAAAATTTTTTTTTCAAAATTTATTGTTTTTTTCTTTCTTGATTTTTGAATTCAGTCTATATTTTCTCATTCACATAATGAAGAAAAAACAATGACCAATTCTCTGCATGCCATATTTTCTGGCTGTCATATTCTGGTGTGTCTTATTTATTTTGTTTATTGATATTATCTAATATTCAATATAATCTAATTTTTCCCATCATAACATTTAAATTTGAAATATATTAAGACAGGCCAATATACTGTTATTTTGATAATTATCTGTAGGGAGAAAATTTCCAGAATGGGAATAAAGTATATTTTGGTCAGTACTTGTTGAATAAAGCGAACAAATATCAAAAATGTTTTAAAATATAATTGAAAAAATAAAGGCTTCAAAAAACAATAAAACATAGACTTGAAAATCAAACAAATTTTAGTCAATGAAGCTTGGAGGAAAAGATGTATCCTTTGCATAACCTGCAAATGAACAAGAAGTTAAAAACAAAAGGTTAGGTGGCTTGGAGTGGGGTCATTAAAGAAGCATACCTGGGGAAATAGGGAACTACTATAGGAATGGAGGTAGGAGGGAAGTATGAACAGCTTACTGGTTAACACCTGTTCAGGTGTATTCAATTCATACCTGCACAGGTAGGAAGGTACAGCAAGGAAAACACTAACTGATACGACACTGCTAGATCACCCTTCCATTTATTTAGTAATATTTACCTTCATAAACTAATTTCCAGTCTTTATTTTTTCCACCTGAAATACCATGCAGATGTTAGAAAACTCAAAATTTAGAGGTAAATTCATTTCAGTTCATCATTAATCCAGCATGCACTTGGGAATTAACTTGAGCTTTTTCTTGGTTATGAAGAGCTGTAACCAGTGAGCATATTTCAGTTTTGTTGTTCTTAAATCATTACATGCAAACCAACCAATTTTGTCTTTGACTATACAGAATAGGCAAAATAAGCAGAGAAAATTTAGCAGGATCAATTATTCTGATTTAGCAAAATTAACAGGACACAATTGTTAATGCTTGCAACCTATGGGAAGCAACTCCAAATATTATTTGTTGTAAACTGACACTTATTGTGTCCCTTTGATTATCATGTACATGCAGCTTCATGGAATGTGCATATTGAAAATGAGGCTCTAAATGACTGGACACTGACGTATGAGTCTGATTGGGTTGGGTTGTATTTTATATTACAGCAACACACTGAAGATTATATTGTGTCAAAGCAAGTAAAGTAGCTTGCCCAAAGAAAGACCACAGCGGCAGATCCAGGCCTATGCAATCATGGGAGTCAAACCTGCATCATGAGTCAAATGCCTGGACTAGTGACCAACTTGGTCATTACATGTACAGGAATAAATCAACTTATAAATCTAAAAATAACATGTTTAAAAAGACTGTACTGAAATCTTCGGACTGCTACATGATTATTGTGTCTATCTTTAGAGACTTTCCTGTGAAGATAAGTATATTTTCCTATATTAAAACGAGTGGCAAAAACGTTCAAGAAAAACATGCATAGCAGCTTTCAAAATTTTGATAAATAAAATTTTGCAATTGGATCAGCACTCTACATGAGCCGCATATCTGCATATTTTAAATCAATAATAAAACAAAAATGTATAAAGAAATTTCTAAATGCATTTAAAGTATGCAAAACAACTAGATTTTCAAGATTTAGTTACAATTTTATTACTCCTGCCATAAGCACAATCAATATTTTCTTATGGCATATTTCCTGTAGAAAATATGCCACGAGGCCAAGTTCTGGACATGCCATGCCAAGTACTGGATATGCCACCAGGCCAAGTTCTAGATATGCCACTGGTCTAAGTTCTGGATATGCCACTAGGCCAAGTTCTGGATATGCCACTGGGCCAAGTTCTGGATATGCCGGGCATGTTTAAAATGATAGTACTCTATCACATGGTGAGAACACTTACTCAAGTTGAATAAACAAACGCATGCACATCAGACCTGGTCACTAAGCTATATATTAGCAAGCCATTTTCTAAGGCATAATAAATGTCTAAATTATGAAGATTCAGTTCGGTATAAAAAAACTTCTGTTGTGCAGTTGTTATAAAATATCTTATCAAAATTTTAAGGACCTAATTGGTTATAAACCAGGGAACAAAAACAGCCAAATTTATAAAATACTTATCTAGACTTCTGAATATTCTCCGTGGTTATATCTGTCCACAGTTTGAAGTAGTTACATGTTTCTCTATGGTACTATTAGTCCATGGTCTGAAGCTGTTGCAGATATTTCTCTATGGTCCTATCAGTCACAGTATGAAGCAGTTAAAAATATTTCTCTATGGACCTATTAGTCAAGTCAGAAGCAGTTACAGATATCTTCTGTGGTCCATTTAGTCCAGTCAGAAACAGTTATATATATTTATGGTCCTATCAGTCCACAGTCATAAGCAGTTACAGTTATTTCTCTATGATCCAACTGGCCCCCAGTCTGAAGCAGTCACAGATATTTAAATGACATATTTATATGTACTATACAAGTAGAACTTATACATAGCTAAAACTAGTTATTTTCTGCAATTTGATTATCTGTATCACAAACTTAAGTGTTTCCTGACTCTCTATTACTACAGTCTGAATTACATGTATTAGAATTACTTTATGACAAAACATAAAGACCGCCGTCCGAAGTCACAAGATCGAAAACAAGCTACATAAGATAGAAACAAATGGAGTTTTCTCATAAATAGGCAGTCTCAAAATTCACACAGCAACAAAAGTTCAATGATATTTCCAGCAACAATAAAATACACACTAAACTACCAGCCATTTATTACCCTCAAGTTCCACAGCATCAGCATCCACTTCAATAGTGAAAATGGCAAAATCCCTGGTGAAATGTTTCACTGTGCAAAACTGATGAATTGCAATATCAGTGCTATACCATATGTATTCGCTTAAAAGACAACTCCAACTTCAAATTACACAGACCTATATCTGCCAGTGCATAATGTGCCAGCAGATCTGGGTCCATGCAGTTAGGAGTAATCAGTAGAACAAACAGCATAAACCCTTATCTGCAAGAACATTATGTTTTGGCAAATCAGAATCTTTGTTGTTTGTAGTCTGACTCGACCTATAAGCATGTATATATGATAACTAAATTTGCCAAAGCAAATGAGGATTCTAATTAATGACATGAATTGAGTAAATTCAACATAAACACTGTAGACCTGTTCATCATCTAGAAATCACACTGCAATATACATTATGATAGATAGTAAATTAAACAATATGTAATGATATGTATTGCTTTGCGACTTCCATGATGCACAATACAAAATTGAAATTATGATATATGTATATCACAGTACAACAAATTTTAGTGTCTACAGATATTACAAATATCTCAGTGACTATGCCTAGGGAAATTTCCAGAGGCTAAATTTGGTACAAAACCTTCTGAAGCAGGACTCACAGTTACATACTTTCAAGGCTCAATTTGATTTGTTTTGATTATGTTTACCCTTTAGATAATTCTTGTTGTAAGGAAAATAGAAAAGAAAAATTTTACTTTTGACATTTCTATTTCCCTTTCTTACTTCTTATTTCCTAAGTGTATCATGACGTACAAAATTTTATAATGACGAATAAAACCTACTGCCTTCAGGCAATACGTGTATCAGCAGAAAGAAATAGTTCTGACTTTATATAAATTTTACAGAGGTACAAAGTTTTGAGTTGAGTCACATTAAGCAGTTTTACAAAAGCAGTCTGAAATAGGGCTGGATATCCAAACACATCATATGGTGCTTCAAAGTCAACTATTTATCTTTTTACTCTTTAAATAGAAGTTTCAGTATTAATTTTCAATAAATGTATTTTTCTTTAACAGTATAACTTTTTTTGCTCAGATAAAATCCCCTAAATAGGCATTCAGTTTAGATCTCAATCAATAAGGAGATAATATGCTCTTTTGACTGTGGTGACAATCTGCCATCAGACTGTGGCAGATGAAATGTCTATGGAGCCCTTAAAAAGAAGGAAAGGACTTTTCCTAGCCTTTCTTTTTCCTTCTAAGGCATCAAAATAGAAATGGAGGGCCCTCATTCTGGTCAATAGTCTATCTTGATCATCTCCAGCACATTTTTTGGCAGAGACTGTGAATCTCTACAAGGTAATTTAGTTTTAGCATAAATCCCAGCTGACTGTGTGTGTGTGTGTGTGTGTGTCTGTGTGTCTGTGTGTGTGTGTGTGTGAGATTTGGATTTTTTAATGTAGCTTTAAATATCTTTCAGTCATATGGCTACAATGTCTGCAGTGTGGCAGTTTATAGTGATGTCTAGCACTGGAGCATCATGGTGCACACATGTAGCATGATGACCCACCCAGTCACATTATCCTGACATCAGACCAAAGAGTCCTAATACTAACCTCTTAATGCTGAGCACCTAGTGAGGTAGCTGTTAGTACCATTTTTGTAAGTCTTTGGTATGACTCGGTTTGGACTCGAACCGAAACCTTCTGCATCCAAGGTGGACACTCTAACCACTAGACCACCGGAGCGGTCTTTGACAAAAGAGTAAAATGGAATTGTAATTCACATTAAATTAGTGACAGCTAGTGTTGACAGACAAGGCTTGAATTTCACTTCATCTTCTCGCAGCCACTAATATGAGTAAAAACAGTCTTAAGTGTGAAGTCCTGAAAAGAGGCCTCACTCGATGGTTCATATGGGGCTTTAGTTATGGACTATAAAATGCAGAAAGAGGGAGTAAGAGTGTGTGAGACATGTCTCTGCAGCTCAAAACATTTAATAAGATCAGCAATGTGTGCATCTGAACCGATTGCCATGCCACAAGTAAATTCAAGTGTGTTGGAAAAGGCAGCTCTACTGCTCTTGATAGTGGATACTGAAAACCTGTTCTCAAACAGGATCAAACAGAAATCAACAACATATATTGCAGAGGGACAGCTAGGATCAACATGTTTCCAGCTGCATCCATCACAGAAGATTCTCCATCTGGTGTCACAGACCTTGGATGTAAAAGCCCTCCTGGGTTGAATGATGCAACTGGCAACTTGGCCAAAAAAATATATCTGGCAGAGATATCGCTTTAGATGAGCCAAGTGTGAACATGAAGAGTATGTAGGCTGTTGTGGATGAGAGATCCACCGTGTTGTAATCAATCAACTGATCTAGAAGATCGCTGGGGCCACAATGGGGAGATGAGAATGATCTGAGCAGTGGAAGTTATGACGTTTTGCAGAATTTGAGGTAGCAGTCAAAAATGTGTGAAGCATATACAAACAGCTTATCCCACTGGAGTCTGAAGGCATTCCACTGCCCATACTCTCTACTTAGGGGCTGGAGAAATGTAAAAGGGAAATCTGTTGTTAAACCTTGATGCAAACAGCTCCACCAATGGTCTTCTCCAATGTGAAAAGGAACTCTGTTAATGAAGAGACCATTTCATCAGGATGGCTGGGCCTGTCCTGGACAGGAAGTCTGCTAATACATGTCTTCTTCCCTGGAATGTGGAGGTGATGTTTTCCGAAGTGGTCCAGCTGAGGAGGTACTAGGACCATAACGTTGGATGCATTGTCTGAAGAGACCATGACACAAAGAACCCTTACTCTGCTGATGCACCCTTGAAATGTGCATTTTCATTTCCAGGTTGTAAGATGTGGATGGAGGGTTTGACCTCCAAAGACCCTGGAGAATCACACCCTCCAGCTCTAAATAAACAAGCCCAACCACCGATGCATCAGCAAATAAGATGAGAGTGGTGGTTGGGTGCACTAAAATACAGGAGAATCATTGTTCTCAGTAATTGGAGATGGTACCACTACCACTCCCATAACTGGGGTGCAGAAAAGATTCTGAATGGCACAGCCCAGAATTGGAAAACTTCCTGGCACAAGAAAAACCAGAAGTATTTGCAGTATGAAGGAAATATGTAAGTATGTACAATAATTGTTGATGGAGACCACCTTTTTTCACTAAGTGCATCCTGGATTGAGCATGTGATCTCCATTTTGAAAGGTTCCTCCAGTTCCGGTTTAAAGGGGTGTGATCAATTTATTTTATTCCAAAACTTTCTGCCTTTCTTAGTAACCAGAAAGATTCAGGAACAGAAAATGGGAGACTGATTGTCAGGACCCTCTCAACTGTCCCTTTCTGCAAAAAGGTGTGCACCTCTTCCCTCATTATCACCAGACTGGGCTGGTGAAAAGAATATGGGGGTCAACCAGAGGGGGTTGTTCCTGAAAATGGAGTTCGCAACCCTTGCTCATGATGGAAAGGACCCACCCATCGTCCATGATGCTTGACCAAACGACTGAAAAGAGGCCTAGGTGAGCATTTACAGGAATGTTTGGCCCACAACTGCAATAAAAACAACAATGGGCTAAAAATGTCACACAATAAAAAATTTCTAATTGGAAACCTGCAGTAATGAAGTTGGATTCTAAAGTGGATATAAGTGAGAGAATACTTACGTATTATTTACCTGGTGATATCTGAGGTGTAAGAAAGACTCTACAGGTGTGCAATATTAGTCCAAATAGGTATGCAGGTGTGCAATGTTGTTGTTGTGGTGGGTCTAACACCATTTTTTAATGAATGGTTTGCTATACATGGTGGCAAGTATAAATGGTGGAGGAAGAACCCTGGAAAGCCCAGGTAAGAACCACTGATCCTCAGGAAGCTACTGGCAAACTTTCTCGCATATCCACCTTGGCCAAGCCCAAGACTCAAACTTCTATAAACAGAGATGAGATGGCAGTGATAAGTAAAGGCGAGAACTTCAGACCACCTGGGGCCCCTTGATGTGCAATAGTAGTCCAAGTGGGTGTGCTATTATGCAATAGTAATCCAAGTGGGTGTGATATTATGCAATATTAGTCCAAGTGGGTGTGCTGGCATGCAATAGTGTCCAAGTGGGTGTGTTGGTATCACAAAATAAAATCAGTTTATTAACCTGGACTACTGTTGCATACCAGGACACCCACTTGGACTACTACTGCATAGCAGCACACCCACTTGGACTACCATTGCCTACCAGCATACCCATTTGGACTACTATTGCATACCAACACACCCAGTTTAACTACTATTCACACCCAGTTTAACTATTAATAGTAGTTAAAATGGGTGTGTTGGTATGCAATAGTAGTCCAAGTGGGTGTGCTGGTATGCAATAGTACTCCAAGTGGGTGTGCTGGTATGCAACAGTAGTTAAACTGGGTGTGTTGGTATGCAATAGTAGTCCAAGTGGGTGTGCTGGTATGCAACAGTAGTCCAAGTTAATAAACTGATTTTATTTTGTGATTGAACCAACAACAGAATATTTCAACAGACTTGTGCTTTTTGGTATAAAATTCAATAAACTGCTTTAAGAAATCCCTGTCTTGTTCGCCAAGACTAAAAGAAATTATATCAAATTTATTCAATTTATTCAGGTTTTTATATATATATATATATATATATATATATATATATATATATATATATATATATATATATGTATATAATTCAGGGTTTGAAATACAATGGGTGAACCGTTTTGTGCCTTACACCCAAAAATTCAGCCACAGTTCCATATTTTTAATTATATTTCTGTATACATATTCTGAGAGCTAGTACAATGAGATCATACTGACAACCAAAAAGAAAGTGCATTTCAATTCTTGCAGTGTCAGAAATGCTGCATAAAAATAAATATTCATGCAAGCATTTTGCTGAGCAACAACTGTTACAATTTCAAGAATAATTCTCAGCTGGATAAGTGAAGATCTTTGCTTTGCAAGAAGATCTGTGGGACAGCTTTAAAGAAATCTCTGGGATCTTGAATGGGACATCACTAACAAGCTTCCACATTGATCTCTCGGAATTCTTGAATTTGGCTTTCTATTCTCTTTTATTTCTTGAATTTGCAAGTAGAGAGACTGGTTGCCATGGAGACATGATCTTCCTTAGGAGGATAAAAATCAATAATTACATACAGAGGTGACAGAGTAATTGGGTAAAATGTTAGACTGATGCTTCACTGGTACTTAACAAATAAAATTTAAAAGACGTTTTAGCCATAAAAATATCTGCAACTATAATTACATTCACATTTAAATAATCACATCAAGAGGCTGTCATGTGCCTGAATAACTCTGATGCTAGCAAACATCCATGTCTCATCCAAAAAATGTTTTCCTTCAAGGAAAACCTCCCATTCAAAAATCACAGTAAGACACATATAATGTACAAACATTATACTGCTATTGATCGTTTATTCCATTCAAAGTGCAATGTTAATATACCAGAAAACACTTATTATGCATTTCATAATGAGATAATAAAGTATATCAATGGGAGAAAATGACATCACCACAGCAGCAATATCACTTTTATTGCCACAACGGCAATATTTCTTCTGGGATTACTGTTTTTTTCCATTCAGGAAGTATATCTGCCATTATTTATGTTCTTCAGACCTGTATTTCCACATTTAGGCCTATTTAATTTTTCTTCACCTTTTCATTCTCTCTAATCTCTCTCCCTTCAATCCATCCATCAAACTGTTGACTCTCTAATATACATCTTAATCAATGAAAAGGCACTATCATGAATGCATAAAAATGAACCCTAAATTACAAAAAGCAGGCTTCAAGTTTTAACTTTTTATAATTAGTTTTCCCCACGAAATATGCAAATTGTCAGTGACTGAATTTACATAACCTGTTGCTATTTAATATTGTAAACTGAGTGATTTCTGATGAAAAATGTTATTTGCAACACACACACAAGTCAATCTTGTTGCGGTCAGTGTGACATGTAACAATTAACTTCTACATATGGGCTAGGCCTGCAATAAATCACCAGCGGGCGATTGATATGATGCTCTTGTTTGGGGGCATCATTGATTTTTAATTAGAATCCACTGGGATAACAGTCAGAGTGATAGAGATGTGATGTTAACTTGGGGTTATGTAGAGAAAAAATGTCAACACAGAGACAATCAATAGACAATCTTGGGCCATTTAAAATAAGTGTCATAAAAGGAGTTTTTCCAGAAAAAGTTGTTAATAAATGTGAAGTATATTCTGACTTAAATTGTTGGTGGTTAATCCTGATTAGCTAAGCTAAAGTTAATCCTGATTAGCTAAGCTAAAGTTAATCCTGATTAGCTAAGCTAAAGTTAATCCTGATTAGCTAAGCTAAATGAGGTGTATGTCTATCCCCATTAAAATTCAATGTTTTAAGTAATTTCCCTTGTGAAATTAGTCAAAATTTCTGCAAGGAGGCAAAAAGTTGACTCTGGGAAATAACAAGTATTTCTCATTATAAACTGTCCAAGGGAAGAGTGTCTAGAACAGGGGTCTCGAACTCAAACCACCAGAGGGCTGCATAAGGACATTTTTGATGGCCCAAGGGTCACACCGCCTTTGTTATCTCTCATGACAGCTTGTGACGCCAATCATACTGCAGGCCACAGGAAACTGCTTGGCAGGTCGCATGCAGGACGCCAATCATACTGCAGGCCACAGGAAACTGCTTGGCAGGTCGCATGCAGGACGCCAATCATACTGCAGGCCACAGGAAACTGCTTGGCAGGTCGCATGCAGGACGCCAATCATACTGCAGGCCACAGGAAACTGCTTGGCAGGTCGCATGCAGGACGCCAATCATACTGCAGGCCACAGGAAACTGCTTGGCAGGTCGCATGCAGCCCATGGGCCATGTGTTAGAGACCCCTGGTCTAGAAGATGAGGGACATGCGAATTAAAAGAAAAGAGAGATTCTGTTTCGCAGAAAAAGAAAATGAGTTGTGGAAAGCACAAGGTTTGTCTAATTGCATATAAAATATGTTCATTTATACAAGTTTGTAATTATTTGTTTCAATTTGTTTCTTTAAATTCATATGTCAATTTTCCTTGAGCTCAGAAATTGTTTGCATTCATTTGTCTTGATAGTTATATGACTTATGTATTCTAAGAATGTCATATCATATTTCTTTGATTTGAATTTGTCAGAATTTACTCATTTTGTATGTAATGGAATTTCATGCTGAGAATGTGTGAATTTATTGGTCTTAAATGACATGAATCATGTAGGAATTGATTTTACTATGTCTGGAAATGTTATGCCAATGAACTGCTAGTTAGCAAGTAATGTAGTTATGATGAGATGTGAAGTCCATTAATTCATTTGTGTAATTAAGAATCATATGCCTGCTGAGCAACATAGTCCAGCTAGTGATTTATAGCCCACAGTATAGTACTATTTACTAACATGCCTAGTTATATGCCATGATTCCATTTAGGAATGCGGCTAGCCGCTATGGAAAGTCATTAATCTTATGATAATAGGGTTGTGTGTATCAACATCAGATTGCAAACGGACCCATATTAGCCTTAGTTTCTGTTGAATTATGATGAGATGATATCTGAAGTAACAAGAGTGGGAATTATCGTTTGATCCCAGAATTAAAAAAAGCCTGACAAATATTTAGGTTGCATATTTATGCATTTATTTAAAGAGGAAATAACTCCATATATATACCACACAGTGGGACAAGACAGCAAACAAGCAAGTTAAGGTTGATGACCCAAAAGAAGCTGGAGAGATAGAGAAGAGGAAAATGAATAGAGAAACTGGTCTGTCGCAAGTTTGAGTAGACCAGAAGCAACCAGGTTATGCAGGCATACTGAGCAAATGTGTTTGATCGTTCGCTTGATTATATTTGTTTTATCGGTATAACAGAACAGCAAATTGCATTTCTTATAAATTTTGTAATTCTATTTCTAAGAGAGAGTGTATCCTTCAAATGTCATGTTCAATTTCATTTTGTTTATGTAACTGATTAAATGGTTTTATTTTACATTTGGGGGCTTGTGTTGTTCTATTCAATATCTGCTCAGATCTCTGTTATTCCATCCATTAATTGCATATTTTATGTTATTATTTAATTGATCCGGACAATAACACCATGGTTAATCAACTCCTACTGTACATAATGATAACCAAACAAAAGACCCACATAAGAAGTGGGTGCATGCTATTCTGTGCCAATCATACAGTACCATATACCTGTTACACTCAATAATAAATGGTACACATTTTTAAAAAAATGTTTTGATTACATATACACAAAATATTATTTAAGTAGTGATTTTAACTGTCAGCATAATCATAATGTTTGAAAATAATGGAGAACTCAGGCACTGAATAGTGATAACTGCAAATCGAAATTATGTGACATTCCAAATTGAGGCATAGCATCTGAAACTGACTGCAAACCTGCCAACACCCAAATTTCATGTCAGAGAACAAAAATAAAAAATGGCAGCCAAAATCCTTACAAGTAAACTCAAAATCATTAAAATCTGTTGTTAAAGGATGCTAAGCTCCAAAGTTTGTTGGAGTATTCTATCGTGTTGTACGTATATCACCACTCCAGTGATGCACACTATTTCAATCCACACAAGAAATATGTTCACGAAAATAAAAACATCTTTTTCGCATGCAAACAGTGACAAAATTTTTAAACAGATATAAGGAAATATTTCACTCATAATGTGGAAACATTTTGTATTGTCAGTCGTGGCAATACCACTCATGAAAATACAATATTTCCACTTCACTCCTGAAATATTTCCTTAAATCAGCTGGAGAAATGTAGATATCCTCTATATATTTTAGCTTCATTTATGGGTTTTTCTGGATGGGAGGTCATGATGACTCTGGCTAAGGCATTAGGCCTGCTACCAGAAGGGTGTGGATTCATTTTTCACCAATAGATTAGTCCAGTTGTACTACTGTTGCATCCTTGAACAGGGTACTTTACATGCTTTGGCACAATCACATTCAATGTCCTACTGTGCCACCAAACACCAAAAAGAAACAAACCTCACTGACTGCACTGATTTTGGTGAATTCAGCATATACATGAAATGAAATGTTCAAGATAAAGTTCACTGAAAAAATCCAATTTTATATAACTAACTTATGCTTCTTACATTAGAACTGGCACCAAAAATAAAGGCAAGAACAATTTTAAATAATTCTGGAAAAATGGATTGATCATCAATATTCGGCATATACAAGAAATTTACAGACTTCTTATTTGGTGAGAAATCGCTCATAATTGTTAATTACATTATTAACTTAAAACTTAAATGTATTCATGAGAAAATGCAGCTTTTAAAACCCAGGGTATAATATCTGAAGAGTAGTTTCCCTTTATTTGAACTTCTAGTGTAATCAGACAAAGAGCTGTGCAGGAAAACTATTTCATTCACTGATCAATAGATGTATTTTATTCCATAATAAAGCAGGAAAGATTATTATCTTAATAAATTTTAAAAAAATAAATACATGCATCAGAAAAATGTGACATTTAAAAACCCTTTGTATTATGCATAAAGAGTAGCCACCCCTCATAAGAATTTCCAGTGTAATCACCAAAACAGTACCCGGTAAAATTTATTTCATCAACTGATAAATTTTGGTGTATTGTTCCATACAAACTTTGCATCTGGCAGATTGTTTCTTACAATTTGTTTTTCCTTCTTGCAAATACAATGTAATTTAAAGATTATGTGAACTTAGTAAAGCCAGTTAGAAGGTAATTTTTAATTACTGAATATATAAACTCTGTAACATACAAAATCAAGTCTCATGTAAAATTAAAACTTTAACTTAGTGTCATTGAAACTGGCCAGCAAGTCAGCATGGCAACAAGTAAAATCATTTGCCATTTTTGAAGTCTGAATGAGTGTATATGAATCTCAAAAGAACAAATTGGTATATTTATTTGAATTACATGTTTATGCATTTCAAGCACTCTCATAGTTCAAATACATGATTTTAAAGAGAGCCAATCACAAGTATATTTATCATCTGATTTCTCCTGTGATTATGTATTTGACAAGTGATACACATTTTCAAGACCAAAATAAGTGATTTAAAGTCTTAAATATGTTGTGTAGAGATATTTTATCATTAAAATTTTGTGATTTGCTGTTTCAAGATTGTGTATTCATGCCTTGCGAATGTGTATTCCTGTTGTCTCCAATTCATGATCATGTGACTCAATTTTTCTGATTGACTCTCTCCAGTATATATTTTAGTTATTTGAATACATGCATTTGAGCTTCAAAAACATGCAATGCTTTCACATGATGACCCTGCTGGCTTGCTTGGTAGTTTGATTATGTGTGTGTGCTTCAATTTCATAAATGGGTGAAGTCAATTGCATGTTTTGAGAAGTTCAACTAAATAGGTAAGAGAGATCATGTGATTGAAATGAATCTTCTGATTGGCTCTCTCAATTTTGCATAATCAAGCTTCAAGTTTGCATGTTGAGTCCCTATTATAGTCATTTTTGCTTGACACAGAGGTCACACTATAACAAAATACAAGATACATTTACTTTTACCATTTTATAAGTAACTTTCCAATAAAAAATAACCATCTTATAATGAAATGCTCAATACTGACTCTGTGCTGTGTACAAAAATATTATCCACACTATAATTTCAGAGAATGGAACCAATGTTCTATCTACCCAACAGCACTTCAAGTGGTGACTTAAATGGCCACATTGGCAACTAATATTTAGAACTGTCAAGCAAAACTGGTTCAATGGTCATCTTCCAGCAACCTTCCAAATCATAATACATGTACAGCAATTCAAAAATGACATCAACACTTTCTAATTACAAGTATATTCCACATTTATTGCTAAAAAAAATTTAGTAAGTGCATAATCCCTTTTCAATTGTCAGACCGCTTGTTCCTACATTAGTTGCCATCTTTACATGTGACAGGTCTGGCTTACAGCCCATACAAAGTGCCCCATCACATGCTTGCCCATATAAAGTGCCCAGTCAAATGTTTGCCCATATAAAGTGCCCAGTCAAATGCTTGACTGTGGAGTTGACCACAGTTAATGGTACAGATCCAGAAAAATGTGCACATGAAAACAAATACAGAAATTTTAGTTGACAGCAAAATCAATGAAATTCCAACTACAGTGCGACCCCGCTATAGCACGCTCCGTTATAACCTGAATTCGGATATAACACAGTCATGGTGTGGCTCCTGAAATTTCATATACATGTATTTTTCTCATACATGAACAAAAATCTTTCTTAAAAGTACGAAATAAACAAAAAGTTTATTATCATTTTGGGGAAGAGATCGTGTATGAATAATACAAGACGATTGTGGCGTGGCTCCTGAAATTTTATATTTTTCTTGTACACAAAAAAATAGTTTTTTTCTACTTAAAAGTATGAAAAATAACATGTAAGAAGTTTATTCAGGGATCATGCAGGGCTCCGCCAATGTCACAAATTGCGATTTTTTTCCTTATTGGCAGCAAATATACCATCTGGCAATTTTTTTATTAATTGCCAACATTGTTGGTGGTTTAAATTTGTATAAACAACCATTGGTTTGGAGTGGAGAAATTCTGAGGCCCGATGAAAGGAAGCTGCAGACTTGATATAAAATGCACTGAAATTTATCTATTGTTACATAAACCAATTCTTTGTCCATACTGACAAAACATCTTAATAGTGCACTGTTATATCATAATCCTCTTATGCTGACATCTTGCATTACTACTGTATGTTGTGAGATATCTGCTTTTTTTTGTTGCTGATATTTACATAGACTGACATTTATATGTGGATGGTAAGAAAATTCCTCTTCTTTTCACTCAGAATTAAATCCTTCAGAACACACATTTCCTGTAGTAATCCCTGTCATCAGACCAGAACAGAAATTTCTGATGCATGTGTGGAAGGCAGTATCACTCCGCTACCACAAATGTAAAAATAAAGCAAAAAAGATCTTACTTGTTGGTCTATTCAATAGGCAGGGAGGAACAGTAACTGTAATCAACAAAATGACGTGCAATTCCTTTTATTAAAATGTAACCAGATAAAGTAGTTTGTGGAAATTTCAAAGAAAACAGAATACCTTTGAAGCACTGATTGTTATGAAAACGTACTAAGCAAATGGGAAAAAATCAGTCTCAATCATGCAATACAATTATTTGATGTTGCCAACACAATAAGTAATGGGCATTTGCTTGGTTCTCCAAAGCTGTCCTTTAGGGGTGACTTCAATAACGCATGTACCCTTTATCAAAGAAAGCTGACTACAACTTTCAATAAAAACAAAGAACCTTTCTTCAAAGGAATTCAGTACCAAACTTAAATAAAAGCAATGGAATCAGATGGATTGTATCATTTTCCAACATGACTGGAACACATTTACTGTGCCATGAAAGTTTCCTTTATGCAGGAAAAAAGTTTATGGTTACGAACACTACCAAGGGCAGCTTAAAATGCAAACTAGCTTTTACCGACTTGGGACATGCTGAAAAGTAAATGTACTTCATTCGTTATGTGATTGTGCTATTTTTTTCCACTGAATTCAGACCTATATGACCTGTGACAAAATTATTGAATATTTTAAATGTGTGTGTGTGCATATTTTTGATGGAATTACTTGTATTGTGGATTCAATGAATGTCATGAGATTCACGGGTGAGTACATGGTGTTAATACTCTATTCATGCTATATATCAGACATGTATATATAAACAGTATACACGTATATGTACCAATGTGTGGTTCTCTGAATAAAGTAAAATATTATATATGCCTTCTCTGTTTTCATTGCAGGTGTATTTCTCATTTAATATGCATCGATTTAAGATGGTAACTGTGCCAATAAAACATGTATTTTTGCGCCCGTATTTATTACGTAACCCCACTCTCCAATTTTTTGGGGTACATGCATCATTTTCTTCAGCTAACTGACCTGGTTGCTTATAACACAGTTCAGTCTATAACATGGTCAGGTTCTATGGCTGCCAAATACCGTGTTATAGCAGGGTCACACTGTACCATAAATGCAAATATGGACAATGCTTTCTATCATTAATATCAACTATCATCTGCCAGAAGAAAAGATCAAAGCCCTTTATCGATGAATATGAATCTACGCAATATGTAGTGAGTTGGTTTCGAGAACTTCAGATAATAGATTTTAAGGTGACTGTTGACAGACTATAATTTTGACCATCAAAGATTTGTCTGCTGGAGTGTACACTTTAAAATGAATAAGTCCTTCATAGAAGCAAAAATGCAAATATAACTGAAACTATGCCTCAATAAAAAAATAACTTCTACATAAAGATTATAAATGCCAACTAATGGAAATACCATAGTAACCGTCTGAGAAATATATTACTTCGTAAATGAAGCCCAAAGCAGGACAGATAATGTGATTAGACTTTCACTGTGTAAGCGTGTCAGAGTGCATTCTATTTGTCTTGCTTTAGACATGTCACAAAAGTACAAGATGTCTGCAGAAAGGATGTAACCAATGTGACAGATTATGAAAATACAACATTATAACCTATTACCGGGTGAGGCTACTTTACAGAGAAGTTTTTAAGTACCAAGATCCTGAATTATTGGAGACTGAACTAGGAAGAGCACATGAACTTGATTATTTGAGTAGTTGATGTTTCAAGATGGTACAAACTGGCTTCATTGTAGGAAGATGAAAAATGATGAATGTGGGTAAGAGATGGGCAACCTGAAACAATGTGACAACGCTAAACACTAGCCTGGGAAAATTGAAATAAAGACTGTCGAGACAAAATTCCCAACTGGAGGTAATAAGATCCAAAATTTCCATCTTTTCCTACGAGGTAGCAGACAGCAGAATTTACCACCAAATCTGCGAGTTTTCCATGCTATGTTTCAGAGATTTATTCCTAAACATATAGTGAAATGTTAACTGTAGTTTTGACTGTTGACTTCAAATTTAACCACCAGCCATATTATGAAAGTAAATGTTATTGTTAATGATGAGATAGCTTGAAAAAAGTTTATGCTTCTTACTCAATCCTCTGTATCTCAATGACTTTTGCAAATAAATACTGTTAAAATCAAATCAAATGTAAAGAAAATCCTGTGTCTAGCCAATTTCCTCATGATGGCATGTCATTTAAATCTACCCTACTTCACTGCTGAACTGGTTTTGTGAATAAAAACATTTCTGTGCCTGCAGATCTGAATCTATACTGTATGCTATATACCATCAATAGAACAAGGTAGACCCTGATCTGTGAGCACATTATTATGCATCACAGACTAGATCTATGCTGTTGATTGGTATAAATATGGTGTTTACTGTAGTTTAATTGGTCAATAAAGTTACTTGATAACAACAGATCCAATCTGCTGTTTTTGGACTGCAATATGATTGCTTTTGTGTTGCATGATCCAGTTTGTTGTTTTTGTACTAGTTTGATTGCTTTGGAGTCATGTGATGATAGCACTGACAAAGTCTGTTGTTTCTGTGCTACAGTTTGACTACAATTTGATTGCTTTAAAGTTACATGATAACAGCACAGATTTGGCCTGTTAGTTTTGTGCTGCAGTTTGATTGCTTTATAGAGTACATGATCCAGTCTGTTTGTTGATTTGTACTGCAGTTTGATTGCTTTATTGAATACATGATCCAGTCTGTTGATTTGTACTGCAGTCTAATATCGTTTCATAGAGTCACATGATCCAGTCTGTTGATTTTGTACTGTAGTTTGACTGCTTTATAGAGTCACATGATCCAGTCTGTTGATTTTGTACTGCAGTTTGATTGCTTCATAGTAACATGATCCACTTGAGTTTGTACTGCAGTCTGACTGCTTTATAGAGTCACATGATCTAGTCTGTTGATTCTGTACTGCAGTCTGATTGCTTCATTGAGTCACAAGATCCATTCAGTTGATTTTGTACTGCAGTTTGACCACTTTATGGAGTCACATGATCTAATCTGTGCTTCAGAGAGTCACATGATCTAGTCTGTTGATTTTGGTGGCGCTCACCAGTTATTATGTACTTTTGAGAGAGTGACGTATGTAAGGTGAAGTTGTTTGCATTTAAAACATGCACAGTGGTGAGAATGGTGGCATACCTCTATGCTGCTTTCATGTAATGTGACTGACATTTCTTTGGATATTGTACTTTTGGAAATTGTAAATGATCTTAGCACACTGCTAACTAAAATGACTGCTCCCTTGTGCTCCAAAACTCAACCTGAATTTGTCTGAAGTACACTATCCTTGGCAGCTATTAAAATAGGTAAAATGAATTTTGCCAGACTAGACAATATCAGCTTCTGAAAGTGCAATGAATGAATTACCAAATATATAAAATGTAAAAAAAGTTATTGGCTCTTTTTTTTACAATTTACCTCTGAAGTTCGGGAAGTGAAAATGAGCAAGTGGAGCTAGCACTCTTTTGAAAGGTGCACATCTGGAGTAAGGCCAAGCTTTATACTCTATAACCCATATTACACCCATCAATCATACACCAAAATAAAGGGAATTAAAGGTTCTTTGAATAATACCTAAGATATACAAAGTCTTTTTTTAAATAGCCAGTATAACTAGTGAGGAAACCCAGGGAAATTCTTTTTCTTTAAAATTCTAACCCTATGCTAAATACGAAACTGTAGAGCGCCACCTCTGTACTGCAGTCTGATTGCTTCATAGAGTCACATGATCCAGTCAGTTGATTTTGTATAAAAGTTTGATTGCTTTAGAGTCATACAATGATAGCACAGATGAAGTCTTGTTATTTTGTGCGCTGCAGCTTGATTGGTCTTTACAGTCACATCAACAACGGCATATGTCAAGTCTGTTGCTTCTGTACAGCAGTTTGATTGTATATAGTTACATAATAATAGCATATGTCAAGTCTGCTGTTTCTGTACAGCAGTTTGATTGTGTATAGTTACATAATAATAGCATATGTCAAGTCTGTTGTTTCTGTACAGCAGTTTGATTGTGTATAGTTACATAATAATAGCATATGTCAAGTCTGTTGTTTCTGTATGTGACATATCAGACTAAATAATCAAACATTCTGAGCATAAACTTAATTTATGCTCAACATGCCAAAACTTTGACATAACTAAATTTATGATTTTCTAAACTCAAGTTTCTCTCCAAGACTGCTAAATTTTCACTGACCTAATGTAGAGGCTATATGACTATCCTTGCTGGTTTCCATCTGAAAGCCGAAGATCAATAAGTATTGAGAATACATAGCCAGGCCATGTACCCTATACACTTGCTTATAAGTCAAGTCCAACAGCAAACTGCACAAATCCAGATCTGCTTTCACATAATGCACTGCCAGATCTGGGTCTGTGCAGTTTGTTATGAGTCATCAGTAGAACAAACAACACAGACCCTGATTTGCAGGTGCTTTATGCTATGGTAGATCAGGATCTTTGTTGTTTGCAGTCTGACTTGACTCACAAGTGAGTAAATACTGTATTCTTCAGCACCAAAGGGCCAGGCTAACCAAAGGGCCAGGCTATGTATTCTTCACACCAAACTTAAGCGCTAATGGTTTAAAAGTGATAGCATTCTGTACAAATTTCCTTAAGTTAACATGATGGAATTGTAGGCTAAATCTAACCAAAGCTTAGTTCTCCACTTGTGTATACTAACCTTTTTGATGACACAGATATCATCATAGTATCCTCGCTGGTTTTAGGGCTTTGAGTTCTGTGCTATAGATTTCCAAGAAAACTACACTAGGGCTTACAATGTTGTTTTAAAAGTGACTGGACAAACTTAGGCCAGGGCTTACCATGTTGTTTTTGGCCATCATGTTGTAAAATAAGTACTACATATAATTTTGAATCAGCATTGGTTTTGAGATATGTTCAAATCTGTTAAAGTCACCGTCGGAAAAACATCAAATTGCAAACATAAAAAAAGCATCACAAAAATTGTATTCATAACACATGACTACCCCATTACAGTGTCAGAAATGATCTAAACAAGAACTTAAGGTGTGATTGATGGGCATTAAAACAAATCACAGCAATATGTAATCATATTTGAAAATAAAACAAAGTCTGAATTTTCCTCACATAAAAGTAAAAATGTGTTGGCTACCAATCCAAGACAGTGTACTCTATGACCTATCTATGCCAGTGGCAATAAGCCTTTAATACAATGTGATTTTAGCATAAAATTTAACACCCAGCACTATCTTCATTTTCCAGAATCAGAATTATGGGAAGTTTAGCAGCTATCAACAAAGTGGCTTAATCCAATCAAAATCACCAATTAATCTCAAGTTCCTGGAACATCTCTCATCTGATATAATCATATCCTATACAAGGTTAAAGAGTCAAAATGGCCCAGAACCTAATAGACTAGTTGTAACCAAGGTCAAAATCATGGTGGTGAATCAGGGCTTGAAATTAATGGTAGCCTGCCAGCCCAAGGCTAGTATATTTCCTGTTTGATTAGTCATAATTTTAATAGCCATTGTGACCAGTCAGTGTTTACTGATGCTATCATTTGGAATTTTCAAAAATCTGAATAACTGGAATGCTCATTCTCTTAATCAAGTAAATCTCCAAGATTCAATTGGTCCCCTAGAGGTTACAATGAATGAGGAGTTTATAAATCTTATTTCAATATGAAACTGTAAAAATCTTTACCAGTTTTCTAAGATTTGTAAGGTAAAGTTGTATGTCAAAGATTGTTAGTCTGAGTTTCCTGACCTTTTTGACTCCATTTAAAATATTTTTACATTTATGTTGGGGTGTGAGGTCAGAACACACTGCCTATTGTTTGATTTCACCGAAAACAATATGTCGCCAAAGGGTAACTCCTTACTACCACTTGTACTAGCAAACTTCAATGACTTAACATTGAGCCCAACCTGCATGAAGATTATTTATCATGACAGAAATTGCAATTATAATATTTGTTACGTCTTTAATTCATTGACAGATGTTTAATATTTTTTTTACAAAAATGACAAGGCACATAACTTTCAACATACATGTATTTATTCTAAGAACAACCACCACAAACCTGTTGCTGTTGAAGCAGCATGCAAAAAGCCAAATTCGTCATGTAGAGAGTTAAACTGACAATACGGTAGTCACCTTGTACCTACGAAAACAGCATTAACATATGCTCTCTGCCTGATCACTTTGTCTGTGAATGAATGATATAATGAATGTTATACTTGCAATTTCTGAGAAAATAAATCATCTTCCCATCCATTTCATACATTTAGGGCTTTATATCACATCAGTGAAATTTGCTAGGCCCTATGCTGAAGGTTTTGCGAATACCAAGTTTTCAAAACACAATGGACTCTGACCAACATATATTTCAGAATATTTCAAATGGGGGCTAAAAAGGGTCCACCTAAATTTGGACTAAAAGTCTGTAAACATGACTTATGAACTTATTAAACCACCATTGTACTGACAAAGTCATCAAAACCACATTTTGGAACCAATCTGTCTTTCAAGGGATTGCATCAGACACAAATTTTCTTCAAAGGTTTACATACGTTGGCAAAACCTGTACAATGTATATACATGTATTTCTATAATGAGAGAACTTCTCACCCTGCTTTCACTATATAAGTAGCATATTGGGTATTGCCTTAAATAATCTGTCTGTGGGGTTACAATACATAATGACCAGCATGAATTTGAATGCGGTTTTGTTATTCTCTCAGTCTCTTATCAAGTCTTTATTTCTTGTGAAGAGGCAATAGAAAACATTTGTTTTTATTGTGAATATTTTTAAGCAACCTTGGAGGTTTTCTAAAGCAACAGCTGTTTTTCTAGATTATGAATAATTGTGATATTTAAGAAATAAAAGTTTTGTTAATCTATAAACATGTCTGACATTGTTTTGCAGGAAGGACTAGTGATGATTCAGCAGGACTACTACATTTATCAATTTACAAGTCCTTTGAGCAACAAGGAGATTTGTGTTAAATTCTGGGCTTGTGAATGTTTAGTTTGGTATGGTACTGTAATGAACATTACCTCCATTACGAATTTTCAATGTAATAGTACTATGCATCATTTCATAGATGAGAGGTTTGCTTTATGTATGGTAATATGTATAATGTACTTAACCAGGACACGCCTTTCAGTGTTTAGCAAGCGAATTTTGTTACTGGCAGTGTGTATTGGAACACGGTGACTCACGATGTTTTGCCACCATGTAATAAACCGATTCGGTATGTATTGTAACCTTGTATGATTATTTTGTGCATATTTTACTTGTTAGTCATATCAGTATAATGAAATTACCTTGCCTAATGTATAATTCCACCAGGACATGGTCAATTTATTCCATAATTCTAATGTTTTGCTGTGCACTCACTGCCAATACATACTAATCCGCCATTTGCACTCTTTTGGTCAGCGAGCGTTATGGAATCTGATTGGCTATTGGTCACATGACCTTTTTGTATAAATAGCACCACATACACGTAATGTAGAGCTTCACTGTTAGCCTGTCCAGCGTTTGGAGCAGACGAAAGTAAATCATCGGGTGACGTTGTAACCATTTCATCAATTCTGGAATGTCTCAGGCCATGTTAGATAGACATAATTAAGTTGCAATGGTTAGTACCTAATGAAATTTGATATGCTTGTTTGACATTACGGAGAATTCCAGAAGTTATTTGTTATTCAAGAGGTGACGTCTGCTACCGTATTGGTTGAAATGATTTCACCTTCGGTGAATTATCACCGCAATTAACCTATGTAAGTGAAGGCGAAAGATCATTACAATCTATATAATCCTGAGAAACATATATATTGTTCCCTCAGGAACTGATATATAAGTAGATTAATGTTAAGTCGCTACTAAATCGTCACTTTTCACCTTCGTTAGAAGGCGAACTCGCATTGCACCTTCACCTTATGATATTCAGCACCTTCAGCTCCTGAAGGTTAATATTTCACCTGCACCTTATTCACCGCCACGACTTAAGCAACTCTTTCTTGTACTTCCATGACATGAATTCTATGTGATATAATTCATTACAAATATATTTTGAAATCCACTCAGAGGTGGAGAACGTGCAATTATATTTGACGCTCCATTGCACCTTCCCCCACGGGAGTCCATCACCTTTGTCTCCCGTGATTCTCTGGTTTACATAAGTTTAGTATTAAATCTTAAATATTTATGTATATGTAACTGTATTGACATTCAGTAATTCTATGTCCACCTGTTCTTGTCCTTAAGGTAATTTACAAATGAATACTTTCGATGTTTATTTTATACGGTCTTGTGTTATTCCGGATACGGAGCTACAGTACATTTGGGAAGAATCTTGCAGGGTGAAAGAAAAAAAATTAGCTCTGACAAGTTTGGTCCTGATGCACCAGCAAATAGTTGAATGATTATACAATATTTCTCCCTTTAATATCTTTTGACTCCAAAATCATTGACTTTTTCCTCACCATATGTGCAAGTCAGAAACAAATTCTGGGCCAGGTCTGTGATGTATAACTAATGTCATAGTGCATAAGCCATTTCTTTTCTATCAGTCAGTAACCTTAACCTTTGACCTTTTGAGACCAAAACTGATTGGGTTCATGCTTGCCCCCAATTAAAAAAGCATCCTAAAAGGTTGGTAACTGTAAATGGTGGAGTACCCGGTAATCATATTTCTTCTTTCAGTCCCAGTTACCTTGTCCTTTGACCTTGAAATTGATATGGTTTTCTTTACCCAAAGTGAAAGCTTTCTACAAAGCTAAGTAACTGTGGATGGCAAAGAGCTCAAGCTATTGTGCAGAAATAATTTTTTTAGTCACCTTAGCCATTAAGCTTTTCAGCCCATAGTGAAATAAGATTTCTCCTTCCCCAAGATGCAAAGTCATCCATAATGTTTGGTAAGTGATGATGATAAATGACTAAAGCTATGGTGCAGAAATAAAATTGGTAAAAGGCAGATGGGCAGAGAGAAAACAGCATAACATTATACTTCTGGTGGGAGTATAAATAAAAGTCCTTCAAGAGAATGACACTGCCAGGTGACAAAAATTTTCAAGGCTTCGAGATAAGACTGTTTCTTCCTTGCAGTTGCCATGTGTTGAAATCATCTTTGCTATTCCTCAGCAATAACAAGAGTTTCAAGTTTCTGCTGTGATGGACATACCAGATGCCAGATTGGCATAATTTTAATTTAGGATCAATTAGACATCATTAGAAGTTTTTTGATGAAAATACCATGTCAATATGGATTATTCATTGCGGGGAAGTAACGACAGCAAGATTTTCATGGCAGCCATTGTGGCATCCATGTTGGATGCACAACTGGTACCATTTTGATTTAGGACCAACTAGATATCACAGGATGTCTATTGGTGAAAACCCCATGTTGATATAGGCATCCATTTAAAAAGAGAAGAGATAACAATCATTTCAAGATTTTCACCATGGTGGACATATTGAGGGTTCATTTGCATTAGTTTCATTTAGGACTAACTAGACACTATAAAAACTATGATGAAAAACCCAAATCAACATGACTGTTCGTTTAAATGAATTCACAAGATTTTCAATATGGTTACCATGGTTACCATGGTGGACCATTCTAATTTAGGACCAACTAGACATCACACAAAATCTTCTGGTGAAAGCATACTGTCAATATGACCAGCCATCTAAGAGAAGTAGTGACAAGATTTTTCTGACAGCTATTGGGGCAACCTTGATGGCACCATTTTATGATGAAATAGATATCACAAGAAGTGAAAACCCTAAACTGATATGAACATTCATTCAGGAGAAGAAATGATACATAGATATTCAAAATGATTACTGTGGTGACTATAATGGATGGCTGAGTGGAATCAATTTCATTTAGGGCCAACATTGTAAGAAGTTATTTAGTAAAAGGCCATGTTGGATATGACCATCCATTCACGAGAAGCAGCAATAAGATGGCAGTAGTGACAGCTATATTGGCTGTGCAAGAAACAACTTTCTCATTTGTGACCAACTAGACATAATAAGAAATCTTCTGGTGAAAACCCCATGTTAATATCACTTTTTTGTGGAGAAGTAGCAATAACAAGATTTTTTCAAAATCGCTGCTGTGGTGGCTATATTGGATATCAATAAGAAGTCTTCAGGTGAAAACCCAACGGTGAAATGACCATCCATTTGAGAGGAGTAGCAATACGATTTTCAAGATAGTTACTGTGGTGGCCATGTTAAACCATTTTTATTTAGGACCAACCAGATATGATAAGAAGTCTTTGGTGAAGTAGCAATAACAAGATTTTCAAGATGGCTGCTATGATAGCCACAATGGATTACTAAGTAGCACCATTTTCATTTAGGACCAACTAGACAATGAGATGAATGTGTGCTTAAAGTTTCTTAGCAATCCGCAAAGTAAAAGTAGCGATAACAAACTTGTGCTAATGGAAAGACAACTGATGCTGGACAAAAGCTCTTCTGCTCTATAACCAGTAGAGTATTAAAAAAATTGGGATTGATTTGGTATTTTACATTTGATTTGGTATTTTACATTTGATTTAGTATTTTACAGCACAGAAACTAAAGTAAGTTAGTGCTGAGGCAATTGGAGTATAGTGCCTTGTGCAAGGACACACTATTGTTCCCAGCTAATGCTAATTAGTTGGTAGGATTCAAACCTGCACCCTTTCAATCATCAGTCAAATACATTAACCACTGAGCCACTGTGGCTCCAGAAACTAAATGTGGACTTCTTATCACACAAAATAATAATTGGGTGAATATATCATCAAGCATCAATATTCATTTGATAAATATGGTAAATAAGACATATATGACCTACTGTAAGCAATAAACACATAAAATGTAATATTCTCCAATTCTGGCAATGTAATATTTTGGCAAACATTTGCACAATATATTACACGAGTTCACTGTCAGGGGAAAAATTAAACATTCTAAACTGAAAATTCAAGGATGAAATTCTCCAGCTATGTTTGGTCAAACGTGAGCAATTATCTAAATATAGGAGGGACTGAAATAAAAGACTTAATAATATAACGCTCTTTTATGTTGACTTACAATGCAATTGTTAAAAAGAACTGATATGATGTTCTCAACTGCATACAGAATGAACTCTAGTCAGTTCTACACAGGAGCAAATAAAAACAGAAAATTGATCATTAAAATATGCTGAATAGCCATTGTTCTGTACTGGTTAACAATAATTCCCGAATCGTAAAATTTTGTACAAAGCACTCTGACGCTAAATCATATTAACAACTGAGCAATATCTCTTTATCATCTTATAATTAAAATATTGTAAGCACACAAAAAATCATGTCAGAAAAGGAAATGTGCAAGCTTATTGTATGAACTAGTATAAAGGAACTAAAACATAACCTGAACTTATATTTTTGGTTAACTTTGTTCTCCATTACTGCAATACACTCTAACACTTTTTATTCAATGTGTTAAATTCACAGGAGAAAATATTAACATCAAATGCAATGACAAAAAATGGGAAATAATAACAAGTCAGTTTTGATGTATAATTAAAATCACCTGTAATTACAACATCCAATGTTTGCTTTTCACCTCTTTCCGACTGACAAAGCAAAACTTACCTGATAGTAACTTTGTTCTGCCTGCAAACAAATCTGAATCTGTACTAAATTTATATTTTCAGTTTCATTATAAAACAGAAAAACGGAAACAGTAAAATTTGAAAAATTAATTTCATCTTTTCCAGTTCCTCTATTCACATTCCTCATCTCAATCCTATGATTAAACTTTAAATGTGTGCACTGAATATGAATGCCCCACAAAGTCCCTTTGTGTACAAGTCTACAGCTAACAGTACATGAGAAAATGACCTCAACAAAAACAAGAGCCCCTTGAAGGGACTGATTTACTATGAGATAAAGCTATTTCTTTTTTGTAACAGTGCTGAAACCTACTCTGATAACACTATTTCAAATCTGCTGCTGTGGTGGAAATAATGGATGACAGATTGTCACACTTTTCATTTTGAACCAACAAGACACCTTAAGTAGTCTTCTGGTGGAATCCCGATGTTGATAAGACTTTCAATTTTGATGGAGTAATGATAAGATTTTCATGACAGGTGCCATGGTGATCATATTAGATATCAGACTGGCACCATCTCTATTTAGTATCAACTAAACATCATCAGGAGTCTTTTGGTAAAAGCAGAGCCTTCAAATAATCAGCCATCTTGGAAAAGTAGTGATAAGATGATTTTCAATACCACCATTCTGGCAGCTATATTAGAAGTCTGGCAGGTGTCAGTTTCATGCATAATGTTTTGGGCTTGTTCTGTGTGGAGTCTCATTCTGTGATTATTTCCATGGTAATGTATATACTTGCTTACAGTTCGAGTCCAACTGCAAACTGCACAGAGCAAGATCTGCTATCACATAATGCGCCGGCAGATCTGGGTCTGTGCAGCTTGCCTTTGAAGTGATTATATTCGATATACTGTGCAGACTGGTATATCAAAAAGTTCTTTTCTCAGTTTATTATATTCCGTTGTCTTCAGATGTGATGCATATGGTGATGGAATATGGAGACTGTATTTGGGGCTTATTTGCAGGCAAATCAATGACTGGACAATATGCTGGGAGCAGTTATTTACATAATCTTTACTATCCTTATCAGCTTCAATCTTCAGTTGCCAGAATGATACCACCTTCTCATAAATATTGTAATCCCAAGCATTTAGTGACCACTGGGGGACCTGATCACTTTATTACAAGATTACTGTTAAGTGGAATTGGTTGCCATTTTGCCTCAATCAAGCTGGAGGGGGAGGGGTTAACAGCCACCTCAAGAGCATGCAGTACCTGGAAGCCAGGTAGCTGTTCAACAGGAATTCATTTGCTCTCAATATTGTTACATTCTATGCATTGAAAATTGCCTTAACAGACACCTCCTGGGCCCCTGGTGGCCAAGTGGTATAAATTGCTCCACTTTTACCAATCACTTCCATCTCACCTCTGTCCATGTGGATTCAAGTCTTGGTTAACTGCTCTATATCCAGACATATGGAAATGGAACTTATCAGAAGTTTCATTAATATACAGCATATACAAACATTACTTTAAACTGATCAATCCTTGCTCAAGTTATGCATCAGAAACCAAGTTCAGTAAGATGAGTAATCAGGGGCCATAATTCTTCAAGATCCCCACAGCTTAAAATGGAACTCATCTGATGTCTCCCTAATATATAACACATACCAAAGTCACCTGAAACTGAATTAACCTTAGTAATGGTATACACAAGAAACCAAAGTTAGAAAGATGCATAATCAGGAGCCTTAACTCATCGAGACCCAGACATATGAAAATGGAACTTGTAGGTTTTATTAATATAAAGCAGATAGAAAAGTTACCTGAAACCAAAACAATCCCTGGCAAAGGTATGCAAAGGTATGCATAAGAAAGCAAAGTTCAGGATGATGAGTAATCAGGGACCATAATTCCTCTAAATGATACAGATGTGCAAATGATTACTGCAAATCAAACCCGTTCAAGCTCTCATCAGTAAAAACTTACATGCTACATTTGGTTGCATCCTATGATCACTGTATAGCATTATGCTGTAGAAATCCACATCAGAACAGGCCTAACTCCTCTGAACGAAGGCATAAGATGGCGGAAATCAAACACAATGTCCCATTAATACATAGCTAAATACCAAATTTGGTTAAAATCCAATTAATGCTGTTCCAGTTACCTGTTGACCATCAGTCACTTTCAGTAAAAATTACAAATTAATTTCTCTGCTTGATTATGGTGAAATTCAGTTCTACACCATTTAACTGTAGTCAGAATTGCAACTATTTGAAATTTAGCCCATGTCTTTTGGTAGAAGGTCAAATAAAAAGAATCATGCATTAAGACTGTGATCTCCAAGTAATACTCTTATCCAAATGGTTTGCTGTATCATGACTGCACTCCAAGTATTACTATAACAAAAGGGGTTTGTGCTGTAGCAGACAAATACTGATAACTGTAAACAACATGTACCTAAATGTGCATTTTGAGAGAAGAAAATACATTAACCATTGGGGTCTTAAAAAAGAGGAACCCTCCTCACTTACTGTCATGCACTGGGTAGATTTAATTTGGCAGAATATAATAATAACCATGTTTTGCTTTGTTTTTTATCATTTAGTGTCTAATCAATATTTGGAGAACATTTAAAAGACAGAAACAAAAGAAAACTTTCTTTTCTTTTTCTGGGAATTAGCATATCTTGCAATGGATTTATGAAATGATACAAGTGACGCTCATTTGCGAACATGGACTTGTAAACTGTATTTATGTATGCAATACTAACAAAATATGTATCATACTGAAAACAATTATTGTGATACAAAATGGATGGCAATACCAAGCTCTAGGAGACAAGCATTTTAAAACAAAAATGACTTTCCACTGAAGTAAATTTGAAAATCATCCCATAATTGAACACTAATCTTCTTCTAAGCTCACTAACCATTCTTGATGATAAATCTTTATTCACATACAAGCAACCATTCTCAGATGTCCATGTAATAATGGAAACCAAATTTCACTTCAGTGGAAACCTTGACATTTGTGCACAGGAACACCGTGTGATAGCATACTCAACCTAAAACCGATCTATCATTTATCCATGTGGACAAAACCCATTATCTGGTTGTTTTTATGATTTTTTAAGATCATTTGTTTCTGGGGTTTTTCATATCACCAATACTGTCAAACACTGGAAGTTTTCATGTTAATATGCTCACTGTTAAGTTTTACAGGGTTTCTTAATGAGTCTATACAGATAAACATAAACTAATCCTTCATTTGGCATTATGTTCTTGGAACACTGATCAATAGTGATAAAAACTGTTTGACAAGGAGCCTCTACTTTCTACAATCACCTTTAAAGTTGTGGTACATCTGATGCTTCATATTCAAATTCAGGCGAATTAAAAGACAGATCAACATGAGTAAGAGAAACCATTTTCAAATGAAATGTAATGGACTTGTTTCACAACTCACATGGTCTTGGATGACCACTTGTGGCTCCAAGGTGTTTCATATTCTAAGCCATGTTCTGTGTCCAAGTCCCTAATTACTAAAAATTAGTCTCTCTTTTCCATCGTACAATAATCCAGATCATGCTACTCTACTGAATTACAGATAGGAGCAGCACAGACAAAATCAATATGTGCCTGTCCATGAAGGAAATCATCCAAAATGCCACTAATAATGTTTAACTTTGACCCGATGACTCATGTGTACCAGCCTGATGGGTACCCATTAAGACAATGTTTGCTTAGAAATAGCTCTGAACCTAAAGTAAAGAACACTATTTCATCTTTTCATATCACTTCATTGGTCAATAAAGCTCTGAGTGCCAAAAGTACCAGTTAGTAAGCACAGAATAATGGACAGGGTACACTCTACGAATTCAAAGTCCTCGATAGAGTTCTTTGCCTAAATGTTTGTAAAAGTGGACGTGCTTTATCTATTTATAGCTTTGCTACATCAGCACAGAATTACATGTGAACATGCTAAAAGGCTACATAGCTTGTATTATTAAAACAGGAAAAAATGCTCTATCATTGCAATATTTTCAGAGTTCACACTGGACTCAAATTCTTGGGTGAAGTGATGTCTCTCTCTCGCTAAAACACAGTGAAGAGGTGGGAAAGTAGTGAGAAGTGGGTGTAGCATTGTCAAAATTTAGAATGCTTATATCAGTTGCTTAAAATGACCATTTTACTAAATTTTCAAGTCAAATAATATCAAAACAAAAAAAACCCAGAAAAGTTTAAGAAAATTGTCATCATTTTGCTTTAGCAAAATTGTTCTACTGCTGCAAAATATGGTAACTTGGAAAACATGGTAACGGACAAAAATGGGTCTGCACATGAAATTTGATTTATATCCAACAATCACTAATTTAATTATGTTGCAAAAATCAAGGTCATGAGACAGAATATCAATGACTAAAAATGAAAATTATATTGTGGAACACAAAAAATCAAACTCATTTAACTGATATAAAATCGCATGCTATACTTAAAATCCAAGAATTGTTATTAAAGGTTCCACTCTACTGTCACTATTCACTTCTGAAAGAGGGACCAGAAGAAGGCGGTTTTTTGCATTGGCAATACAATGGAGAGAATGTTGGAATACCTCCATGCTACCTTAATGTACTGTGACCAAAATTTCTTTACATGTGGTAATTATGGAAAACATGCCCTATCTAAATCAGAGAGCTGATCAAAATAGTTGTTCCAATGTGCTTGACTAGCCCAAAGTCAACTTCAGCAGTTATTAAAGTAGGGGTAAATAATTCTTGCCAGAGTAGCCGATACAAGCTTCTGAAAGTGCAATAAATGATTTATAAAATATTAAAAAAAGTAATAAAAGTTATCAGCTCATTTTTTTCCAATTTATCTTTATGAAGTTCATTAAGTGAAAATGACCAAATGGGCTAGCAGTGTTTTGTGAGGTGCATATTGGAAGAAAGGCCAATCTGTATCATCAATCAAGGGAAATACAAGCTATTTTAATATTACCTAAAATATACAATGTGTTTTTTAAGCAATCAGGATAACTTGTGAGAACAACAACATGGGAATATTTCTTCTTTCAAATCAAACTCTATGCAACATAAAACACTGTACAGCAGAACCTTAAGACAAATATTTGTGCAATTTATTTTCTCTTATTCATATCATAATGCACAATCTTCTCAACAAAATGGTACATTAACCTTGCTGTTATGTATGAAAATAAATTAATTATGCCTTTTTTTGTTTTGCTTATACAGTATGCCTTGTGGCAATACTGAGTGTGAAAAGACTTATACAGTATGCCTTGTGGCAATACTGAGTGTGAAAAGACTTATACAGTATGCCTTGAGGCAATACTGAGTGTGAAAAGACTTATACAGTATGCCTTGTGGCAATACTGAGTGTGAAAAGACTTAATTACATGACAATTAAGTCTTAGAACAGAAGTAAAATCAACTTGAATACTTCTGGATTAAGTGACATAAATATGTAGCAAACATGTTTTTTTGCATTCATTTAAAATAAAATTAAGGAAAAAATGATGACAACACAGATTTGTCTGCTTCTATAGTGTTAGAAGAATTTGCGAATTTGCAAATCCATTGACCTCTATGACCCTATCATTTTTGTTCCATCCCTGTTTGAACTGCAAAATTTATCAGTGACATCTCAGTAATAACTGAAATAAGTTTAATGCTCCTATCTTGTATCATAATACTGGTTGCTGTGTTGAGGAAATTTGATGTGCATTTTTAAAATAGCTCACTTTTCATCATGTTGGAGGAAGTGGAGGAGGGGGGAGGGGCAGTTCATTTATGACTTTGCAACTAATGAGTACTGTTCTGTGAAAGAAATACATGACAATTATTCCAAAGGACTGTTTTGATGCCTGTGAATGTTTAAACAAAATTAAATCATACAATAATAAAACCTATTTGATCTTGATCATTCCCTTCCACAGTTATTATAAACTTCTGAGAAAGGGACTGGTGTAAGGTGAAGTTGTTTGCACTAGCAAGACGCACAATGAAGAGAATGTTAGCATACTTCTACCCTACTTTCATGTTCTGTGACTGAAATTTCTTTTCATATCGTCCTTATGGAAACTATGCACCATTTAAAGATGACAGCTGATACAAATGGCTGCTCCTTTGTGCTTGAAACATGAGCCTACACTAGCCCAAAGTGCATTAACTTTAGCAGTTAATAAAACTGGGAATATGAATTTTGCCTGACAATACAAATATCAGCTTCTGAAAGTGCATTTATAAAAATATAAAGAGTAAAAGAAGCTGTTGGTTCATTTTTCCCCATTGTACTAATGAAGTCCAGGAAGTAACAATGATAAACAGAACTAGCAGTCTATGGAGAGTTCAAATCTAAGCTATATACTCTATAGCCACTAATACTCCCATCAACTATAAACCACAATTAAAAGTTATTTAAACAACACCCAAGGTATACAAGATCATTCTAAAAAGAACCCAGGATAACTTGGGAGGCAAACATGGGAAATTTGTTTTGTTTAAAAATTACACCCTTTGCAAAGTGCAAAACTGGAGAGCAGTACCCAAGTTAAAATGAAAGGAAGAAATAAGGGGCCATAACCCTTCTGAGGTTATGGAAAGCTGGAAATTAAAAATGTGCAAGGTCTCATGAATATACAGCTGTGTGCCTAATTCAGTGGAAATGCAAGATGTGAAGTAATGCTGAAGTAATGCCATGGAAACAAAAGTCACACAGTGTGATAGTTATGTAAATGTGATTATAGCTCCAACTCTTACATGTATCATCATCCTATCAATCTCCATGTAACTCTTTTGTAGCACATGGAAACTGGCTACAGTTACACCTTCTGACAGAGATGCAGTTTTTTTTTGGGGGGGGGTGAAACTAATTTTAATTATGCAATACTTACCTGTCACTATTGCACAGCTCTACTTTTCAATGTTTAAAAATCTTGTCCATTCGATGTGAATACATCATCTATGAAATTGAGAATTGTCAAAAGACATGGTCTACTCATGCACATTGCATGCACCTGCACAGAGCAGTCATCTTTGTCATAGGTGACATTATGTTTAGACATCAGAGTGGGGTGGTAGGAGGACATTCCGCAATAACGATCAATAAGTATTGCATAATTAGCTCTATTTAAAAAAAAACACATTTTAATAGCTACAATAATTTACCTGTCACTATTACACAGCTGAATTTTTCAGTCAGGAGGGTAGGCTTATGTGTTAAAATGATTTAAAACAGAGAATAATTGACTGTACTCATCAACTGAAGGAGAGATCCATTTTAAAATTTGTTGGTTTCCCTCTGGGCCACAAGTTTTGTGGCCAACTATAGGTTCCAGCAAAAAAATTCCTGCTCTTTGTTGTGCTAACAAGTGGAGGCAGAAGGAGGAGACGGTAGAATGGGATCGCCTAAATGCTTCCTTCACTGCATCCTCTAAGGATAAATGATTAAGATAGGCCCACAAGGACAAGATGGCTCAAGCATCACAGGCTTTTAGTTTCATAAAAAAAGAGTTCTCTCTTGGTAAGGGAATTGATATGGTTCATGATAAGGTCTATTCCCATGTAAACAAATTCCTGAGATGGAATGACTTTCAACTTCTTGAACTTGGGTAACCAACAATGGAACAAGTCCCAATGGAGATGCTGAACCTGAACGTTGTGGATAAGCTAGTCATCAATATACAAAACCGGGGTTCCCAGTACTTGGACACTACTCCTCCCATAACTTGGGTGAAGACTCTGGGTAATGAAGCAATTCTGAAAGGCAGTTTCCAGAATATAACAACTTCTTGGTCAAAGCAAAACCAGAGGCATTTTCACAATGTAGAAGAACAATCAGGATGTGCAAATAGAATAGACATCCTGATAGTTGATGGAGACTGCCCAATTGATGGATGCATTGCATTCTGGATCCACCCATTGTTAGTGATGCTTGATCTTGCTTCTGAAAGAGGTCTATAGGAGCACCTACAGAGACATTTGGGACAGGAATGCATGTCAGGAGAGAGTATGAGTCACTTGGGTTGTTCCCTCCCATCTTTCTTGGGAAAGGAAGGTTGGTTGAAGAACTTCCTCCTAAGGGCTTTTAAATGACTTCTATGCTATGGACCTGACTGAAGAGAAGGAGGTCTCATTTGAGACTGTGCATTGGACTGGGGCTGCATCTGTTTGAATAATTCAGTGGATCACCCATGGAGGTGATTCACATCAATATGCTTCCCAGCATCTGCCAGAAATGAGTGAGAATGGTCCTTCAAATGTTGTAAAGCCACAGTGGAGATGAGTATTCCGAGGAGGATGTTGGCTTCCAACGGAGCAGCCCTTAGAAGGTCTTTACTATGGTTAAGTAAGCCCTTCGAGGAGTCCAGTGCAATGTCACAGCAGATGTGTAAAAATTCTGCCAATGAAGCCTCCATGACAGAAAGTGAATTGCAAAATGTCTTGGCCACAGCCTCTACCATGTGTTGTAATGCAACTGGTTTTAGAGTGGCTACCTTCAGCATATGAAATGAAATAGCTGAGAAGAGGTCAGCATGGGAACTTATAGTGACCAGAAGCCAGACTTTCTGCTAAATAGCTTCAATAGTTTTAAATGGAAGGTGTGCCCAGGCTTGAGTTCTAATACCAATTTGAGATCCATCTGCATTCAAATGGGGAGTTTTAATGGGCCACTTCTGGGAATGTACCAGCAGCGAGGACCATAGTCTCAAGGTAGAGGGAGGAACAGACCACTCTATTCAGTTGATCAATATCATGGCCCATGGAGAACCTCTGTGAAATTTCCTCAATTGTTGAGGAAAGTTTAAGAAGCAAAGATCTGGCTGTGGTTGAGTCCTGGAGATGTTTTCTCCAAAATAGAAAGGATCATTTTGGCTGTGCTCTCAGATAGTTTTGGGCACCAGTCCACATATAGAAGGTAGTAGACTTCATTTACATACCTTATCAAACACCAGATTTTTTTATGCAACTGTGAGGAACTGGTGGGCCTGATAGGAAGTATCAAATGAAATGTTTCTACCTTGAACTCACTGGAGATGACAAGGATAGATAATGCATCAACATCTTAAACACTCCAAGCAGAAGAGTGGCTGCCCATCATTATGTCCTTCTTCAGAAGTAACCTAGAAGCACTTGGCACCATTTCCCATACTTGTTCATCATGGTGAGTAGTGGCTCTATGCATTCTGTAAGTTCCAGGATGAAGACAATACCAATGTCTTTTGTGGATGATGCTATGCCTCCAGCCTTCCTGGAGCATGCCACCTGATGATGAGGTGATGGCAGGGCATTTGGTCGCATCACCCCGACTCCAGGGTCCAGTAGCCCTTTGGGGAATCAGGGACAAATTACCTTGAGGTGGGGGGCCCCAATAGGGCCCTAACAGGGCCTATGTTGTGCAATAACTTAACACACAAGATTTTCCCATGAACCAATTATATTTTAAAAAATAAGAGGGGTGTACACTGACCGTTAAAGAGTTGGATGCAATGTTTTAACCTTAGAGGACTTTTCCAGAGTTAATAAGACCATTCCTGGGTTAATAGGACCTTTCCAGAGTTAACAGGACCTTTCCAGGGCAAATACTGAAAAAGGGAAAGGTTACTGGCATAACCACAGAAAACAAGACAGGTAAATGTAACACTAGATGTAATATCATTGAAGGGAGAACCAAAAGTTGTCTTAACTCAAAGCAGGCAATTTTTCTCTAGACACATTATGAAAAACGTATACATTAAGATGTTATCCTTGAAAAAGATGACTGTTCTGTGTATGTGCATCTTAGAGACAATTCTCCATTCCACAGAAGGATGTACTGACACCGAACAAACAAGATATTGAATACAAAGAAGAAAACCTGTACAACAGTGATGGCAAGTTATTGCTGCTATTAAACAGATGGACAATGACAGACCAATCTCTCACTACCTTCACTGTAAAAACAAAAACATGAACATAATTATTACATTGCTTTACTTAAATCTGCATGATCTTATAATTAAATTACATTCTGTATTCAGTTCCAAGCAGTACAGTGAGACTATTTTCATTCTTAGGAATGAGGAAGGGGTTAAAAGCTCTACATGAAGGACAATCAGTAGGTACTAATTTTGTAGATGAATGCTTTCGATTTGTTTGGTCATGAAATTCTCTTGTAAGAACCATCTATGTACAACTAATTCTAAATGGTTTGAATGATTGAATAATATGAGACAAAGAAGCTGAAAAGTGCCTATTCATCCCCCCCTCTTTCTGAAGAACAGGACATTATATATGGGGTTCCTCATAGGCCCCTGCTTGGATCACTATTGGTTTTGCTTTTTATCAAAAACCTGTTTTTCATCTGTAGATATTAAATTGTGCAACCACTTTATCTGCAATAAATAATGACTTTATTTAATGAGGGTAACACATTAGCTAAGAACTAATCTACCTTGAGGCCCTCATACAAAGGAATTTATTTATTTTAACTGCATTTCTGAAGCAACTGGATATATTGGGTTTGGAAGAAGGAAATAGAATGTTTATAAAACTGAAAAAAAAGACACTGAAAACATCGAATCCAACGCAAAAAATGGCCTGGAACTAATATTTGTAGTCAAAGTGAGAATAAAACGATCTCAAATTTTATATAAACTATACTCATTTTCAACTCCATAATGGAGAGGTAGACTCAGATCAGACAAACTAAATATAAGAATTGGTAATTAAATGTGGCTTAAAAAAAATACAAGGTGCAACTATCGATAGAAACCATCATGATGTAAGCACATATCACATGTATTATCTGAAACCTGCTATTTATATATATATATATATATATATATATATATATATATATATATACGATATGCTTCAGTTATGTGAGGATCATGCTTATTAATCTTGTGATCTACGATGGCTGATTCTTGACAGAATTTCACACTACCAAAAAAAAAGAACTCAATAATACAAAAGTAGTCTTGCTTGTTCATTCAGGAGTGCTACAATGGAATTATCTCCCTTCAACTTTAAAGTTGGTGCCTTAAACAGAGTTTCAAGAGGCCATAAAAGTCTCTGATCTAACATGTTAATGCTTAGGCCGGGTGAGAAACAAAAGAAAATAAAAATATCCGCTACATTTCTGATGTTGCGAGTAATTGGTATACATACTGTAATTGCTGTAAACACATACAGTTAATAATTAGACAGTCACAGAGGAAATTAGCATTCACCGTATCCTAAATGTGTTAACCTTCTTCAAAAATTCTTTATTATTATCATTATTTTAGTGAAGTCATGAAACAATGAAAATCATACATTCAAGTTCTCAACAACACAAAGTGCACATCAAAACTGCTTGAAATCCAACAACCCTTGACAAAGTTATGTTGCAGAAACCAGTACAAGGAGTTGACAGCAATCAGGGGGCATAAGTTAGGGAAAGTTGGAAACCAATAATAAATATAATGTCTGACCACTACTGCAGTGAATGACATATTAACTCTCCAAGCACAAACCCAAACTGCCATGGTTAAAGTATCCTACAAGGTTGTGTATGCTTATGTGCCCTCATTTTTCAAGTGCATAGGTGTAGTTTTGCAAATAAAAACATATATAGCACTAAACTAAAATTTTATATCAAGTGAAAACATTTTGATGATGAAATCCTCAAGTATGAGAAATATCAGTTCATTCTTATATCCAAGCTAAATTTGTATTAATGTTGGTGAGGAAAAGGAACCCACAAAGACTTACCAGCAGGATATATTGTAAGTGTGACATTTGACTCTGCCCTCCCATATTCATTTTCAGCCACACATGTGAAGTCTGATCCATCTTTGCGAGCCTTGACAGGTTCAATCCTCAACACTGATCCATGTGGCATTTTGTGAATAAAGTAGCGGTTGTTGCGTTTTGAGTTCACTTTTTTCCCCTCTTTTTCCCAGTGGAATGTTGGTGGAGGATGGCCAGTGGCTTTGCAGAAAAAGCTGACCAACATGTCCTCACCTACTTTTTGATTTTTGGGAGCCAGGGTTATCTTTGGGGCAGCTGAAAAGACAAAATATTTTAGAACATTAAAATTATTTCTAAAATATGAATAGAATTTCATATTTATATTTGAACTGAGCCATTTTTTTTCATACTGAATATTTATCAACTGTTACTTACATCAAATGCTTGAAATATATTATCATTGTTGACCTAAACCTCCCAACATTAAAAAAAAATTACTTTTCACTCTTTTTGAATAATTTGTGTACTAATGAAAATTAACAATTTTCCCAAATGTTTTTGTTTAGATAGTTAACACTATTATTGTCAAAACTGTGTATCAACGTGCCCGTCAAGAGGTCAGAAGTGGTCTAGCCAGGTCAATCAGGTTGCATTATACCCTTGCTTGCCAATAAAGAACACTTACATGATAATGTTTCAGTGTTATCTTTTACAAATGAAGAATTCTGTCTGCACTCTGTGTAATTGTTTTTTTCTTTGTTTGTAAAAATATGTTCACAGTGTAACAAGTTTCAATTGCTGACAGAAACTTGTCTATGAATATAGCCAAATTCTGTAATATCAAACATCATTTCATAAAAATGAAGATTGTCTTTGATGAAAGAATCACTGAAATAATATATATCTTTTCATATTATCTTACCTCTGAAAGTCTGAAAGGTAATTCAGATTTTCCTTCAAGAAATGCTTGATGCTATTTAGACACCACAACTCAAAATAAGGTGAATTATAATGAATACATAAATTAGCCCAAATTACTTAGACTGGTTCAGGAATTTAGTAAGGGAATATGGAATACCATTATTTGTTCTGCTATGACAGGTATCAAGACTAAACCAACAACATCCAAAGCAAGATTATCAAGAAGAAGTCTGCCACCGATTAAAACTAAGACTTGTGAAATTCACATTATTATTTAACTCAACTTTCATTGATAAAAGCTAAAATAAGACAAATTTTCCAGCCAATCTTAATTAATTAATTTGCAATACTTTTTAATGGTTTCCATTTCTTTCCAACTTGATACTGGACAGCATTGTCTTGATTTGTACACTCATTATGTTTGATCGATGTAACAACAATGTGATTCATTCATTAATTCCATCACATGTTTTTAGATGAAATGTTGCTTTGCTTTTATCATTACCTTTAATAAGCTTGCAATTTGCTTTATTTATGGAACTGCCTGATCAGGGTTTGTGGAGCCTGTCAGCTGTTGTTACTGCTGCCAACTGACAACACACAGAGTTAATCCACAATGATAATTAGATCAATCGAGGTTATTTCCAGGCCTGACGGTTGACTATTCAATCACCAATCTTTGAGTACGTGTACAACAGGCCTTAGTTTATGTTCCAACTTAAATAATTTTTTTCCCCCATCACCTTTAAAGAAATTTACTCATGGAAATTTTGCATACTATTTAAAATTATTACAAATTTTGAAAAATATGGTGTCTGGAAAATTTGCAAAGCCAATCTTTTTAGGTTAAATATGGTAGCTGTAGTGACCAAGTCCTGCAAAAGGCTGATTTTTTCCTGCTGATTCTTTACAATTTCCAAATGGTTTTATTTTGCAATGAATAACTGCTATGACCCATATGCACACCTATGTACCTGTAACTGAACAAAGAATTAAGGTAAATGATTCATAGGTATGTCATCTCTTACATAATGGCATCTAGGAGACCAATGAACAAATACAGAAGCGAATACATAGCAAAAATGACTCAAGTGCAAAAATTAACAGCACTAGGAATTATTTCTTTCCACACTGGTATCTTGTGCCTTTTGCTCTTGATCAATTTTGTAAACTAGAGCAAAATTTTTTCACTGACGATGTCTGATTTCACACCTTAAATTTTATAAATGAGCAAACTGTGTTCACTACTTCAAGAAATAAATTGCTCAGGTAACTACTCCATGTATCTATAACACTTCAGCAGCATTCATAAGGCAATTTACCTGACTGGTTCCATTTAAAATTTTGGTGACCAAGCCATAAAAATTTGCTCACCTTTGACACTGAGAGCAGAAATCAGATTAGTTAGAATTAATTGCAGAATATGGCAAAATGAGAATGTTTCAGTAACAACAAATTAGAGAGTAATAAAATATAAACCAGCAGTGTCCCTTTGACCCATATTCAGAATATGTAAATCTTGAAAAATCTAACTTTAAGGCAAAAAACTTTTGCAGAAAAAACCATGTTGGTAGGTGATCATGTGTCCTTTATCTTTGGATCTGTTTCTACTTACGGGTCAAATGATCGAAGTACTCGAAAAATTCAAAATCTGATTCAGTTATGTTACCTGTAACAAAACAGTGTTGTTAGTAGCTGATCTTAATGGCCTCATTTTTCTTTGTTACAAACTTTACTTTAAATTGCTGTATTTTGCATCTCAGATGATTCTGGCAAGCAAAATCTTGGTAAACATTTACTATCATATTTCTCTGATGGCAAGAGAGTGATTTCTCCAGGATTTTCACAAAGGAGCAATTCCCGCTTGAGCATATTCAAAAGGGGAAATTTTTTAATTGAGGGACAGTTTTTATATGCCAATATTTATGAACTGACCCTTATAGTGTTTCATCAAAAATGTGTGACAAATAAATTTTAATGAATAAAGATAAAACAGTTGTTTATCTTCATTATCAGCAGAACTACATCAGTAATATGTTATGATAATGGCACATGCATTAGATTACCAAAATATGTGCACATCTACCACTGCAGAACCTCGTCATGTGCAGTTGGTAAAATGTTTTTAACAATTTGATACTCAACACAAAGCATCTCATTGCTCATTCATCAAAATCACTTTGGTGCTTGATTATTGTAGTTGATCTAGATGTCAAGTACTTAAATGATCAAATTCAGCTTTGCTATAATTACTGTCAAAGGTTTTGTTACACCTGCAGCATATCAACTGTGCACATTTTTAGCATGCTAACTCATTTTTAAGGAAAAGCATCTTTCAATTAATGGAGGATTGTATCCTGGAGAAAAACACTGGCAAAGCCATCCCAACATTTCACAGATTTTATTGGGCAAGTACACTGGGGTCTTCATAGAAGATATACAGCTATACATGTGGAAACTGCAGATATTTTATTTTTTAAGGAAACTTTTGTATTCTCACAGCATGACAATTGGTGCTGATGATCAATAAAACAAAATTTCTAAACATGAAATGCTGTTTCCACTTCAAATAACTCTTAAGTTAGTCATATATCAAGTGAATTATGACTCTTTATCAGTACTACTATTTATCATCATCACTATTTAACCACAAAATGAAGGGAGGACCATATGGAAGAGTCTATTTAACAGGTTAACAAGTTTTCAAATTACTAAACTTTTGCTGTTAAATTCAAGCTATATATCATGTCAATGAATGACATATAAATTATTGTGCTGTATTTCAGCATGTATCCCATGCACCATCTCACAGAGAAAACATCTATGTACACCTAAATGCACATATTACATTGACTTATTCGTAACCTTACTACCATTCTGTGTTTGAATATCAAGTGTAAATTAAGGCTGCAACATTTACTAACATTTCTAAATGTGAACACTATCAACAATAACCAAAAAGATGTGGTTCAATCAAATCAATTTGATATTCAACACAAAAAAAACAGGCAAGAATATTTGTGACCCTTGTTTGTTTTTAAATGACCCAACTTTTTTTATTTGGCGGGGGCCCAATTCCCCAGTTTTTCATTCCCGAAATGAACACTGCATGTAAAAAGACCCTTTTTGTTGGGTCTACAATAATTAAGAAACTCAGACACAGTGACTATCAAACTTGAAAATGAGATGTTACTCACCAAAAGTTCTGTGAATAAACGTAGTTTTCAAAGGTAAATAATGTAGTTCAAAGAAAGCTTTGTCTGCATTATCAGTAAATTAACATCGTATGTAATCTGTCATACAACCAACTGTGGTCATCTCAGATTCGATATTGAAAGTGAAAATCATGCATACTTTAAGAAAAGAATTAAAAGAAATATACTACCAACCAAAGCTCTTAAACAAAGTTAGGTAATATCTAATTAACTGTAATGGGTAGGTCACATGTTCTGATATGTGCATGTTTGTATACTGATTTTTGAACATTTTACTGGAGCAAAACTATACTACTGTGTTTACTTGCTTATAAGACGAATCCAACTGCAAACTGCACAGAGGGCAGATCTGCTCTCACATTATGCACCAGCCAATCTAGGTCTGTGCAGTTTGTTAGGAGTAATCAGTAGAACAAACAAGACAGACCCTGATCTGCAGGCTCATTATGCTATGGCAAATCATGACCATTGTTGTTTGAAGCTTAACTCCACTTATAAGCAAGTGTATATGGTAAGCTATTTACACATGTAAATGTTGCAGCCTTAGCATGAATCAAATATTAAGTCTAGATGAATTGTTGAAACGGCTAATTAGTATTTTCTGAAGATGAGGTAAAGTGCATGCACTGAGTATACAAACTTTTTGCATGATGATGCTTATTTTGACATGCAAATGAAATATATTTACATCGACATAAAAGATGAAGTCAGTATAACAAGTCATACATGTGTTTTGCTAATTCATCTAACAAACTTGCCCACATCTAACATAAGGTCAGTAGCAAACAATCTGCAATGACATAATGCATCTGCAGATCAAATGCTAAACTTTTCGCTAGAAAACATCAGTGAAAAGAATAGATCTTAATCTGCCTGCAAATTATGCAACAGGAGATTTACATGTAGCTCTCTGTAAATGGCATGTATTATTATGATCCAAACAAATACAGCATAAAGCCAGCCAGGTACTCTATTCCTGTTACATATGTATTTCTTATAAGTAAAACTGTTTCATAAAACTTGTACATCTAATTTATTCTTGCCATTTTGGGGGAAAAACGTGAAACACAAGATTTTCAAGATTGCTGCCATGTTGGCCATAATGGCTGTTTGATCAGCACTATTTTCATTTAGTATCAAACTAATCATGCAAAGTCTTTTGGTAAAAAAAAAAACACAATGTCGATTTGACTTTCCTTCTAGGAGTAGTGATAAGATTTTCAAGATGGCCCCTGTAACAGCCATATTAGACACAATATCAGTACAATTTTTACTTAAGGCCAACAAGACACCATTCAATTTTTTCATATGATAACCCATGTTGATAAGATCATCCATTCAGAAGGAGGAACAGTAAAATGATTATCAAGATGGCTACCAATGCAGCCATATTGGGCATCAGATCAGCTCCATTTTAATTTAGCACCAACAAGACATATTGAAGTCTTAAAATGAAAAACCCATGTTGATATAACCATCTTTTTAGGAGGAGTAGCAATTATTAAAAACTCAAGAGGACTGCTGTGGTGGTCATATTTGATGTCTGACCATTTTCATCCAGAATCAGCTAGACCTTGGGATGAATATGTCTGTAAAGTTTCATGACAATCCTCCCAGAAATTTAGGAGGAGTAGATGTAACTAAACAGACGTCAGATGACAGACCATGGCTGACAGACAACAGGTCATTAGCTCTTCTGGTCGATAACCACAGAAGAGCTATACAAAAAAAACCTACTAAAAGCATTTTCAAAAGATGATGAGCTGCTTCGAACAAAACGTAATGTTACTATTACAATAAAACACACTAATTGTCTTCATTTATAATTCAACAAGTCTGGACTGAACTAACAGTAAAAGTATGCAGTATAAACCAATTTCTTACACAAGAGAGTTTAAACAACCTAGTCCATATTTAGTCCATCATTCATTCACAAAACCAAAGCATTGATAAAGCAGCGATTTTTCTTGGCTGATTCAGGATTTTGATCGAATTGAAATAAAATTTTCAGAGTAAATTCTAAAATTTTAAATTCTATATGATTTTGAAATATTTTACACTGAAATTAGGTTTATTTTGGTTCCTAATTATTAGATTCACAAACATCATGATTTACAGCAGCTCTTGACAATAATGGGCAACAATTGGAGATTGGAAGATGAGTGAGCTCCGGTATGATTTTTAAGTGACTGGTTTGGATTGGGTGTTCTTGGCACAACAACACTTTGAAGTTATATCATGCATGGCAAATCAAGTTCCTTGCCATGGCACATAACATGGGAACTGATCAGGGCTGTCACCCAATGGTGTGAATCAGACCCATATCCTTCTTGGTCATGGGTCCAACTCTTTAACCACTGAACAACTATGATTCTCTATTTCAAAATGATCACATCCAGAGTTCAGATTCCACTGTAGGCTCAGGGATGAAGAAAAGGCTTATGTGCCCTATTGCATGTTGTAACAGACAATATGAGGCAACCCTTTTGCATGTTGGTTCAAAAATTATACTCCAGACAGTACATGGCACAAAAACAAATCTTCCATGACCTTAACTTTCAGGCAGGGTACATATCTATGGCGAATGATACACCATTTATACATGTTGTATAATTGTTTAAAGTTTCATAAAATTATCTACTGTGATTCAAAAGCTATACTTTTGCTTTTTTAATGTATTTTAAAACATTTTTCTTAAACAAAATCCTTGTTATCACAGCTCAACAAAAGCCATCTGAGGCAGACAGTGTTGTATAAATATACATGTTTTTGAGGAGGGTACAAGATTCCAGTCATCTGACCCTCTAATTTGGACAAATATCAAACTTAACCTCATTTCTGTACAACTGAAGCTTTCTGTGGGCTACTTAAATTGACTGAACTGTTTCAATTTACACAAGAAAAAGTAAAATTCAGGCCTTAAAAATTGAAGATGTTTTATATAGGACTTATTACAAATTGATATATTTATTCCACTGCATAGTGCCCATGTCACAGAATGACATGATTCTGCGTGTGGTGGAGAGGGACATGTTTTATTTTCTTTAAAATACAACTAATCCTTTCTAATTAAATACTGATTTACATTTACTGACCAGGGGTCACTACCTTTTCAGCCAATGAAATGCTGCTACTGTATTTCCTTGTATTAATTAGGTGTAAATTCACCCAAACGCACACTTGCATTAAGCATTGGAAGATCAGTATCTATGCTGCTGGCTTCAAACTCTGGAAAGAACGAAAACCACTGACCCTGATCTGCAGCTGCCAGAACATTATGCTACACAGGTCTGGGTCTATGCTGATTAATGCCACAGGTGCTTTTGATATGCATGTAAAATGAGAAAACTGTATTGGCAAAGGTTCTACACTTCAGGAAATTAATTTAATACATTAAAAACATATCATTAACTAGAAACTCATTGATTGCAGCCATGTCTATGGATAAAACCAAATACATTCTCTCCCTCATCCATAGTAGCATTATTCGATCAATGTAAAATCATCTTCCATTTGGATTAAGGGAATGCACTGCTCATAGTTGACTAAGTCAAAAATACACACATCATAAAATTTAATCAGGATACAATGGCCAACATGATTCCCAAAGCAAATTAGCCTAATGTATGCAATAGAAAAGAAGACAAAAAGAGTGAAAGTTGAGGTAACCAATCTCTAGTTTTCCTTGTCTTGTCTAATTGCATTGAAGCCTTGATTGTGCCTTGATTTCTACTGAACTTATGTGCAACAAGTATAGCAAAGGATGATGACAGAAACATCAGTCATTTAAATTGAGTTTTTAATTAAATGAAAGAAACATCTATGTTGAATACATTTGGAGGCAATGGCTAACCTGAATATGACTGAATACTAATGCAGGTCTGGAAAGGTCTAAAAATTTTCTTCTTGCCTAAAAATCCACATCTAGGCAGGTGACATTAAATAAATTTACTTGCAAAGCAACATTTGCAACTACAGTAATCCAGGGCTGATGGACAAGTGATTTATCCATCTCCATTGAAGACTAGTATTTCTTAGTAGCATTATGCATGGCATATTTTATTTTGAAAATCCTTAGTTCCCTATTTATCACGGTCAAAATATTTGGAGACACTGTTCATCATGAAAAAGAAGTTTCACTGACTGTGTATATTAAATTTAACACACTATAAATTTTACTTCCAGTACCTGTTGTGTCAGAAATTTTAAATGATGTACCATATATATTAGCATGTAAGTCAAGTCCAACTGCAAACAACTTAAACCGTGATCTGCAGTCACATAATGCACTGGCAGATCTGGGTCTATGTTGTCTGTTCGACTAATTACTCCTAACAAACTGCATAAACGCCTATGATGCAATTGAAGATTTGGGCCTCTACAGAGTGGCTGAGTGGTCTGAAGTGATCACCATTACAGATCACTGCCATCTCACCTCTGTCTGCATGGGTTTGAGTCTCAGGCTCAGCCAATGTGGGCACGTGAGAAAGCTTGCCAGTAGCTTCTTGTGGGTAGGTGGTTCTTTCCGGGGTTTTCCCGGGTTCTTCCTCCACCATTTATACTGGCCGCCATTTATAGCCTATCTTTTGCTGAAAAATGGTGTTAAACCCTATAACAACAACAACAGGCTCAGCCAGTGTGAGTACATGAGAAAGCTTGTCTGTATCTTCCCAGGGGTTGGTGGTTTTTCCCAGGGTAGGTACCTCCTCCACCATTTATATTGGCCACCATGTATAGCCTATCGTGTTAAAAATTGGCATTAAAACTCATAACAACAACAACATTATTTTGCTGTTGGCGTTGACTTATAGGTGAGTATATGTGGTAAATATGGGACCTGGGAACACAATGATAGAAAAAATTAGACAAAAATCATCACAAAAAATATCAAGCTCAAAATAATTCTCCACATTTACCAGACATTATTTTAAAAACTTATCTGTCTGGTATCATAATCTGTCAAACTAATACTGTAGAAGTTTTGAGGGTTACCAGTTTTATGTAACAATTAACCATGTTCATTTGAACAGCCGTCAATTCAATGGTCAGTGCTTTGTAATTCTATACAAAGAAGTCATGCTTAGTAACTATGGTTCTAACTGATATAAAATTTGCAAACTTTGACAAATTGAATCATTCTTACTTTTGGCATATCTTTATTATATATCTATGACCTTTAATTAGTAATTACAATAAACTGAAGATGATTAATCAGGCAGCAGCAAATTTAAATTCGTGACCCAAATTTTACTTCACATTTCAAAATTTACAGAATATGTCCAACTTCATTATATAATGAGATGAAAACTAATAAAATTGTCAAAACTATCTTTTTTTTCCTGATGACAAATGATGTACAAAATAGAATTTAACTTTAAAACTACAAAAAAAACAACATAAATTCATCAAAGACTATTGTCACCCCAGCTTCATTGCTGACACTACCTGATGGCCTTGATGGCTGGTCTACCTTTGCCACTATAAATAGAACATTACCACATGCTCACAAAAACCTCTTACTGTCTGGACCATAAATTTTATTCATTTCAGTGCATATCTTAAAGTAAATAGGCCATGAAGTAAGACAGATTCAACAGGAGGTGAATTTATGACCAGCACACTGGCTCAAAGTTGACTTTGAGTTTATCTACAAGACATATTTATAGATAAAATTCTTGTTTGCTAGATAAAGGACTGTATTCTTCTATATTATTCAAACAGCTCTGTTTTTGACCATTAACATCAGAATAAGGCAGGTTGCCTATTAGATCACTGTCACACAACCCATAATGACCTCATGTCTATAAATAGCCTGCATCAGCAATGTCTTAAACCATATGGACTAACTTTGTAACAAGGTGCCTAACTTTCAATATGCAGAGCTACTTAAATATGATTTTTCTCAGGGCAACAATACCTTAGAGCATAACAAAAAGTTGCTTTTATACAAATGAAAGGATAGTTACAATGTCATCTCTCTTTATTTCAGTAACATGGGCTACCATCATATAATATATTAAAAAAGTCACTATATTGAAGTCCAATGCACTTCTTAGCGTATAACTGACAGACATTAATTACAGGTTGTTTTTTTTTTTATAGCTAATGAATGGTATATAAACAGGAGTTTGCAGTGAAATCAAGCAATAGAAAACTTATTAAGATGGACGGGCACACCAACATCTATTTCAATATTCTTTTCTTTTATAACGTAAATTTTCTCAAAATAACGCATAGTGTGTTCGTCTAGACCAACAAGCAGATCTCCACTTTCTATTTCCTGACATTACTGGATATCATTATAAGACAAAGAATCTTCAAAGGTGAACTCACTGTCAAATACTTGTCATAACTTATCCAGAATTTTTTATTTTTTTCAAGAAGCTGAACTGTAAACAAAACAGCATGGAGTGTTATTTTGTGCATATTGATACAAGCCAAGCAACATAGTTCACTGGGTATAAGACGGTACAGCATAAAACAGGACTCAGTTCAGTCATTTCTCCTATATGGTTGCTACATTTGTTTGTCAGTGTTTTCCACGGTGTCCAGAACCTGGCAGTAAATCACATGTTGATCTAAAGTCTCTTCAATGATGAACTCATGGTCAAATTTTTGTCATAGGTTATCTGGAATTTTTTTTTTTAGACCAGACTGTGAAGAAACGAGCATGCAGTGGGTCACAGAGTTCTCTTAAGATCCAGCAAAAATCTGTGACAACTTTGGTTGCTTTTGTGTACTCCAATCCATTATACCGTATTTTATGTATTTTTTTGTACCCTTTAATTTTTTGTACACAATCCAGTTATCAAAATAATAATTATTTAAATGTATCCTAATTTTTCGTACATATCACTTTGTATTATTTGAAAAATTCATTAAATTATCGGACATAACATTTCCACTAAGAAGATTTACGTTTGTAAAAAAGATCGAAAATACCGTATTCCCACTTTGTTTTTGCAAAAATTAATGATTAATTGTTGGTGAGAAAATATAATGATTGATGCATAAGCATGGGCGCCCGCAGCATAGGTCAAGGGGGGGGTCACGTGACACCCCCCAAATTATACTGCAATATATATTCCGACAAGTTTAATCATGCAAATGAAGCTGAAAATATGTCACAAGATTCTGTTCAAAACGCTTAGTAAATATTAGCTTTAGTTTCAGACTGCTTATTATACTAACTCTTCCGGCCGTGACTGACTGACCCCCCCCCTTTTTGCAAAAGATCCTGCGGGCACCCATGTGCAAAAACTCTTATTGTCATTACAATATCTACTGGTGTTTATTAACAAATGAACAAAGGACTTCACAGACCATACCTTTAAATATTATGGTTAATTAGTTCTCCTTATTAAGTCCGTCACCATAACAAAACACCACATGCATTTTAAAACCAGTTCGGAAGCCCTTTGATGTTGTCTTATCCAACAAAAATTACATCTCAGTACATGCTAAAGTGAAGACCACAGACCACTGGTCAAATTGTCTTATTGTTTCATTAGTCATACAAACATAACATATAAAAACCTTGTCATTTTCCATCGTAAATTTGAAAGTCACGGACTCCGTTAAATCGATTCGTATATATACATATACTATCTTTTAAGTGCTTGTTCTGTTTTGACTTGGATATAATTAACATTTTATTGCAGATCTATTCTATGATATACCCCACTATTATTTTTATTGGCGAGTTCAAATAACAAGTAATGCGTATGATCGCTTGTCCTTATAACATCTGCTATGTGGACAACGGCTTCAATAGCACATTGACAGACTTTCATTTCCCTAAAGCAAGCCTCATTTCCCTACTGGCAGCCTCGCTGATTTGACCTCTTCAGTTGATTCTTGCCCTCAATCTGGTTTCAACTGGACTAACCAAAGCGCTAAGCAGGTTTAATTACCGTGTAAATAACACTATATAGCCATGTGGTTGTTGTGACAATGTACATCGTAATTAAAACAGGAATGAACTGTTGATTTAGCGGTGTTTATTCCTAATGGAATATAGTAGGGTCGTAATACATGAGGATTATCCCACTCATCAGGTAACTGAAAATAGTCTTTTTTTCTCTTTGCAAAAGCTACAAATAAAAACTACACTGAATAAATACGGTCTTGTACACTGAAAAAATTGTTTGATTGATCTCTCTGGCACGCGTGCACACACACACACACGCGCGCGCATTAACTTAAGCATTGATTTCAAGTTTTTTATTTTTTTAGTGCAATTTGATAATGAGATTATTGTTGCGGTAAAAATACAGCTTGCACTTAATTTCCTGGCGATGTGGGGTCGTATCATTGCGTACAATTTACCAATAAATAATACCCATAACTTATACATGTTCAAACCATCTTGATCATTTTGCACAACATAACAGGTACATATGTTCTAAATACAGACGAGCTTGCACACTGAGACATAATTCTCTCTCTCTCTCTCTATCTCTCTCTCTCTCTCTCTCTCTCTCTCTCTAATAACAAAAGTACTTTTGATTTATGAGACAGAAAATATACGTTTACTTTGTATGTTTGTACCGTTAGGTTGTCGAGTAGCGTGTGTACTGTAGAACTTGTTTTGGTACGATCCCTTTATTTTTTGTACACGGTCAGCACCACCAAATGATAATTATTTATTTTACATGTAATTTTTCGTACACTGAAATTAATAATTATTTTTTCGTGTATGAAAAATTACATAAAATACGGTAGTACTGTTTTTGTATGATGAATGTTTCCCAGCTGTATTTTCATATACTTGACTGTACATAAATAGATAACCAAGGGCCATAAGACAGATTAGTGTTTGTACTGTGTCACCTTCATAAAATAATGACTTTATTATTATTATTATTATCAGTAGTAGTAGTAGTAGTAGTAGTATTAACTCACTGTACACTGTTGCCAAAATAAACACAAGCCATGCCAATATTGTTCATATTCTAAAGAATAAATGCTTTCCTTTAAATTAATACCAATTATACCTAAATCTAACTTCTAACTTGTGTATCATCCCCAAAATAAGGAAAAAATGCTCTAAAAACAGACTAGGACTACATTCATGAGTACTGATCATGAATTAATTACTGTGACCAGAACCCATCACACTGTGTACACTCCAATGTTATTCTTCATGCCAGGTCATGTGGTTAATTACATCAAATTCTATTTATAGCATGAAATCACAGCTTGTTATTTTCAGAAAGCCCTTTGGTTGTCATTCTTTTGTGAGTATTTTGTCACTCATTTCATTATTTTCTTCCTATTTTCTGCATTTGGAAATTGTTTGAGAATTTGACAAAGTGTCATGTGTCCTTAAAACTACTTTAGACACTGCCCAAGCATACAAACTCAGCATATCACCACTAAAAGTGTGTCAGAAAGCAACATAACAAAAACAAATAAACAAAGTTGTTGTAAAAGTTGACTCTAAAATGTGGCACAAGTACTTGATTTTAAGTCTTGGAGTAATCAGTCTATCATTTCCAGCAGGGACATCCATGCCATGCCTAACTAACTCAGATAAATTTGGTTCCTTTGCAATGATATTAGCTACCTACATGTATTCCACAGGAGTTGGGTAATTATTCTCTTAAATAAATTATTTAACATACAACCCTGTATAGAATGGTTCCAAAGCTCATAAAATAATTCGTTGCCTGTGATCATATAGGAAGGGTATTACAAGAATAATTAATATTATACCTATACTTTGTACACCTGAAACAATAATAAAAGTGTACCAAAAATTACCAACATTATTTTGCTCTCAGCCCCTAGGGGTGAATACACATTTGTCAGGGTCCAAAAAGTACACTTGTAAAACCAAGTTAAATTTTGTTCCATATAAACTATCCAATTTTGACTGATAGTATTGGTTTCATAGATCAAGTGGTTTTTAGCGCAAGCCTGTGACATTCATAATTAGAGACAAGGGAGACTACTGACATCTTCTTGCTGTTCCAAAGCATTATACTGGCCCTAAATATACGATTTTTGCAAAATCCATGGAGTTTATCTTTCTTCTCACTGTATTAATAGCAAAACATCGATGGGTACATCTTAATGGGGCTCGTACAACCACCATCTAGTGGTAACATGTAACTCTATCATGGGTTGCTACCCACATGAATGGCATTAGTGGCCTAATGTCTGGATTGTTCTCACTATCTAGGTCAAACTGAATGAGATCAGAACATATTTCTCAATGAAATGAGAGCTCAGGTATTCCTGGCATTTAAAATTAGAACCAATATGAAGGATAAGCAACCTTTGCACATTCCTCTTGATCAGTGTGCACTCAGTTGTGTCAATCAAGATCTACTGCCACAAGACCTGTATCTATAATATTTGTTTTATTTATGATTTCTAGCTTACACCATAAACCCTGGCTGTCAAGCCATCATACAATATCATATCTGTATCTCTGACCATTTGTAGTTGGGATTATTAGTTGGGTAAATAGGGTAATGTGTCAGCCAGCCATCTACAATATGGCTAGGAAATAGAATGCCTTCCCTTTGTATCTCATTTTGTATGTCATTACAAATTCATGCATTCAATACATTACCTTTATCACTTGAGAACTTAAAACGAAGGATTGGCTCATCATGAAAGAAAGAATGAAAGAAACAACAACAAAAAAGAAAGAAAAAAAAGAAAGAAATAAAGAAATGAAAAAAAACCTATTAAAAAAAAATGGAGCCCTAGTAAAGAGTCTGAAAAGAGTGACAGATAAAGTCTTTATTAACACTGATCAGTAACTGCTGATTTCTTGACTAGACTGAAAATTGCTTGGAGTGTGCCTTTGGTCACTGCATCTTACTTATCCTATGTACATCTAATTGTTCTTTTGATTTAATCTTTAACTTTAAATAAAAAAATACTTTCTCACACAGCTACCTGGCGGTTTTCTGTACCTGGGCAACCCTACAATCCAAGGAGTGAGGATTTTGAACGCAACCACCCACCACCCCACTCCCGAGTTGCCCAAGATAAAAACATTGTTGTTGATATCTTAGGATGCAATTCTTCCAAAAGGATGTAATCAGAAATTAAATTTATGGTTGTGTGTTGGTTATTTTTCTTTTTGGACATTTTATTCTGACACAGATGTGTGTACATAACTTGTCTTTTCCACAAATGACCTTTTTAGACAACCAAAAATGTATTGTGCAATGATCTCCACTAGTCAATTAGAGTTTTTTTAAATGGATTATAATTAAATGTTAAACTGAGAAATTTTTATAAATAATTGTGCATACTACTGTCTTAACTTAATGAGACCACTCTGATGGCCTAGTGGTTAGAGCATCTGTCATGGATGTGGGAGATTGTGGGTTCGAACCCCAACTGAGTCATAAGAGGTTAGTGTTAGGAATAGTCAGCCTGGTGTCAAGATAATGTGACTGGGTGGGACATCATGCTACATATCTGCAGCATGATGCCCCAGTTCTAGACATTGCTATAGACTGCCACACTGCAAACATCGGAGCAATATCATTGAAAATTTTTTAAAGCTACATTTAAAAATCCAAATCACACACACTGTCTTAATTTAGGAATCGACTTTCTACATAAGGGGTAACAGCCAATTTGTACCGTTAAATAAGCCCATGTCATACCTAGCAATTAATCTAGTTCAGGTGTAATCATGAAGGGCAATAAAATAATCATTTTGGAAATTATTCACTGAATAACTGTATACTTTCAAAACTGAAATAATGATTATGGAGTGCTTTGTCTCTTTCACATGAAATATACTGTAATGGCAGAGTATTTCCTGTAGGAATTCACTGTTGCAATATTATAATTGATGATTCATATGTGAAAGGTAATTTTAAACTTTCACATGAAAATCTACATTTAATTAGAAATGGGTGTGTGAAAGTTTAACATAATTGTGCCCTTGTAAACAACATCATAATATGCTACACCTTGTGGCAGGCATACAAACTTTTCTTTTCCATCCATTTGTCAGATCTTAACAAGAAGATAAGCAAATTTTTTTAAAAAATCATTTCAACAACAGTATTAAAAATGAATTTGATGCTTCAATACAATTTTAACTGTTTTTGCAAGAATAGGTATTATGTTCTGACTCTTAAAGTCAATAGATACATCCCGAATGACATCATCAGCAGCCATACTTGTAGCATGCTACAAGATTTATCGTTGAGTTTATATGGTGTTTTGGAAGTTAAGATAAATTCATTGAATCTTAAGATATTGTTACATACATACATACATACATACATACATACATACATACATAAACAGGACGCAAATCAGGATTTCTGTTAGTATCTATATTTGTAACTAAGAAGTTGATTTTGCCACAGTGTGCCTTGTTCAAAATGGTCAGTTTTGGTGGTTGCATATAGGAGAAACTGCCAGGTTTCCCATCGTCCGGGTAAAATCAGATAAAATTGGCAGAATGTTGTCTGCTTGTGACCTTATCAGGAAGCATCGATACATATATATTGTCAGGCTATGATTATGAACTTCAATTCAATGTTTACATGTTAATCATTAAAAGCAATGGCTGGAAAAAATATGGTTGGTACAAAATATTTGAAGAACTAAAATTGTTCACATATTTATTCTGAACTATTTGTTTGGAGACCTTACTCTTAACTATAGCAACAATTATCAAGTTTCGAGATTTTCAAATGACATTTCAAGGACAGTCTCATTCCCATGACTTTTCCAGACTTCAGAAGTGGACTAGTAGAGATGTGGTGGGAATTATATTGTAACTGATACTTCCCAAAAACAACTGACCCCACTAATTGCCAACTTGCTCAGTTATGATGTTTTTCAAGCTTAATTGGCTACCTGAATCCATACTAGACTTAAATACATATGACCATGCAGCTAACGAGTGTAATTACTGCACGGACATCTATGGAAAAATAAATTATTGTGACCAAATATTTTTAGAAATCCTCAAACACTTAAAATATTCTATGGCCCTAAGCTTAGTTAGGGTTATAACTAACATTATCCCCTAGAAACAGCCAATAGCAGCATCTGTCTCTAATTTATCATGCAACTATTGATCTAACAAATTTACAATATGACTCAACTTGGCTTTAGAAGTTGAAATTAGCAATGGCCTCTAAGTAAAACAAAAATATCACAGGAACACTGATAATTTATTGCCTCCTCCTGCAGGTCATGTCTTCCTTTTTTTCCTTTAATTCTGAGAAAGTCTCTATTTCCAAATGCAGGACATGTTTTGCTGTCTATGTCTCACAGTGGCTGGGGGGGGGGATGGGAAATTTATTTAGCACAAGCACTGCACTAGAAAGAAATACACTTCTGCTGGACCTATCCTTTATTATTCCAGGGATATAGCGATAATTCAGATCATTCATAATACCAAGTGCAATTAAATTTCTGGACAAATATGCACACCTTTTGAAGTAACCAATATTACATCCATGCTGTTTATAATTAATCAATGGAAATTAGTGGTCTTGTACAAACTGCAGTTAACCATATTTAATCATGCATCTAACTGTGGCAAGTGAATACCCAGACCTTCTGTCACATCAAAGCGAAGGGACATCAGGTTTATGCTGTTCATATGAAATTATCAGTAGAAAAATAGCACAAACCCTAATTAGTCTCACTAATAGTCACTCCTCTTATCTTTTAATCATTATTTAAAGTAGCATTTATTTTACCAGGTTAATACTGTACAATAGAACATACCCTAGTAATGACCCTACTGGCTCCCAATGGCCAGGTTATGACCCTAATCTGCCCATGCATTATATAATGACAAAGCTGTGTCAATGGTGTTTACAACTGAGTGAAGATTAAACATAGGTCAATACAGTTGTCTGAAATAAATTCTGGTTATCATGATTCAGACAAACTAAACCAGAGAGGATCATTACCATATTGACTTGTTTATTTAAGTGGATCCAATTGCAAACACAGATCCTGATTTGTCACTACATAATGCATGAGCAGATACATCGGGATCTATACTGTTCTACTGATTACTTATAACAAACTGTGTAGACCTTAATCTGCTGGAACTCATATAATGGCAGATATGGGTCTGCTACTTGGATTGGACTGGTATTTATACAATGGCAGATCTGGGTCTGCTGCTTGCAACTGGATTGGACTGGTACTTGTACAATGGCAGATCTGGGTCTGCTGCTTGCAACTGGATTGGACTGGTACTTGTACAATGGCAGATCTGGATCTGCTGCTTGATTCTGGATTTAATTTTATCAGAATATATACAATACTCTGCATGTAAAAAAATCCCAATGTGAAACTGCCTTATTTTACAAAAGTTTAAATGGAGCTACACCTCTTACTGTACTTCATCTTCCTAAAATGAACCTTTCACCAATTTAATTTCAAGCATTAACTTCTTTGGACCTACTATAATCTGATTAGCGGGATTGGCAATGCTGAATGTCAACAAATTAATTGCAAACCACTTATTCATTAATACTTAGTAAGTATGTCTTCTGTCCATAAGGTAATTATATCTCGAAGGCACACAGACAATACAAAATGCATCTTATTTCTAGGCCCACAAATCTAGAACTAGTCTAAAAGTCCACAATTAAACTTTCATGAGATAGAGCTAGCTTGAACAGAGCTTCGCCACCTGTCATTCAAAATTAGGACTTTAATCCAGCTGGATAAGTTCTGCAAGCTTCACTGACATTGGTAAAGAAGCAAAAAATCTACCAAGTCTATTATTAAATAGATTAGAATGTATGGCCCTCTCATCCAATATGGTGAGATGGATAATCAAGGGGTAAGGATGGTGATATCATCCCATATGGATCAATAGTCTAAAACCAGCCACACTATATTTTGCACAGAGATCCTGGGCATAAACAACAATTTCATTTCCCATTGACCGTCATGTTAATGTTGAGAAAAATTACTATACTTTCACAGTAAGCCCTCCAAAAATGCACCAATAAGCTAGCAAAGAGTATACTTTTAAAATCATGAAAATGTCGTGCATCAATCTTTTTTTTATACAGAATTCTCTTGCATGTGTCCACAATCAAAATCCCAACCAGTTGCATCTCCTCATTTAAATCCAGTAGTATATGTGTGGTGACAGTGATGAAATATAATTTAGTTCAAGTTTAAGCATAATATTCATTAGAATTCACCAATATGCAGGCTTCTTCTGAAGAAAGTATGTTATTTTTTCCTTGTATTTATTTTCAGCCTATCAGTGATATATATTCTTTCAAAATATGGTATTGAATATTCCACCATACATAAGCTGGTTCCATAGCTCATAAAATAATCTGTTGTTTGTGACCTTCTGGGTAGTTAGTTTCTGCTTCCAGAACTTCCAGTAGCATATCCTTTAGTAAACAAGCAATGTGTCCACACAACACCAGTGCAATCATTAATATAGTGCATGTGAAGAAAAATTGGTTCAATGTACAAGCGCCAAGTTCCAACTCAAACAGGGGCCATAACTCTAGTGAACATTGTCACAAAATGTTAACAATCTAACTTGACCTAGTCAATACCTTGTATTAAATATGATCTCAATCCGAGATATCCTTCAAAATGATGTGTGGAATTTATGATGGATGATATGGGATGTGACACGGAGACTTGGGTAACACAATATGCCACTCTGTAAAACACAATGCGGCCATAAAAATGCTCCACTGTTTAAAAAATTTGTTATAAACAAAAATGGCTGCTCTAAAAGGGATAAAAATCATTATATTCTAGGATGACATCGTCAGCAGCTGCTCTCCTTCAAAACGGTATGCCAGGATCAAGAAATATTTTAAAGGCAACATTTTGCATAGTTTTTTTTAAAATACAAAAATGGGTTTGTATCTATTACAATAGATACTGTAAATGAACTGGAGTGTTTCCTAAAAAAGACTAATTAATACAGCACTGTATGTCACTCACTCACATTCCAACACCTATGGATCACTGACCAATACTTTTGGTTGTTGTTGTTGTTGTAGGGTTTAACACCATTTTTCAGCACAAGATAGGCTATACATGGTGGCCAGTATAAATGGTGGAGGAAGAACCCCAGGAAAACCCCGGAAAGAACCACCTACCCACGAGAAGCTACTGGCAAGCTTTCTCACATAACCACATGAGCCAAATCCAAGACTCGAACCCCCACAGAGAAAAGTGAGATGGCAGTGATCCGTAATGGTGAGCGTTTTAGACCACTCAGGGCCCCCCCAATACTGTTGGAAAGGACACAAGCATCAAAGAAGCTACAAGCTCAAAACAGCTTGTTGGCTATTTGGGCCTAATGTGCTTCACCTATCCAACAGCTATCATGCTCAAATCTATGTAATGTCTATTTTGGTGACCGGCAGCTCCAGTGGCCTCAGTGGTTAGAGCATCTGCCACAGATGCGGGAGGTTGAGGGTTGGAACCCAAGCTGAGTCATACCAAAGATTTATAAAAATGGTATTAGCAATTAGCAGCTGCCTCACTTGGCGCTCAGCATTAAGAGGTTAGTGTTAGGACTGGGTGAGACATTATGCTACATGTCTGTGGCTTGATGCCCCAGTATTGGACATTACTATAAACTGCCACACTGCAGAAACTGAAGCTATATGACTGAAAATTTTGTAAAGCTACATTAAAAATCCAAACCACACATACACGCACTTTGGTTTGGTGTTTTAAGCCACAGCAATACATGTAGGTTATTGAGTGCTGAGGCAACAGGAGTCAAGCGCCTTGAATCACTCCAAGAAAAGCTAATATTGGTTGATCTAATGGCAGTACATGAACCCAATTGCACTCATTTGGTCCTGAGATCAGTATGCTAAATACCAAGCCACTGTGTAGTGTACATGCTAAAGAAATTGTGACTGGACTGAAAGCAGAATTAACAAAAGGAAGACTCTGTGTATGCCTCTCCATTGATAACTCACACAATGAGATCCAAAGAGACAGACCATAGCAAAAGACGTGAATTACTGAGGTACCTCAAATAAATTAAGAAAGGGATGGTCATAGACAATGAGAAAAAGAATGGTGGGTGTTAAATGGTTGAATACTCGTTTATAATTACACTGTGAATAACTGTCAATAAATACCCTTATTGTAATGAAACTGTTCACTTTTCTGTATCAACAACCTTTATTTTCAAGATAACCGAATATCAGACACTAGGTTTTCTATGACAAATTCAGCGATATATCAGGATTTCATTCATCAATTATTATCAATTGTAGCAATATCGCTTTCTATCTGCTATCTATCTGAAAATAAAATAAAAACAATTAAAAGCTTTTAATTCTGTCAAGATGAACAAAATCGTTGTATTTTACAGATGAAACTTGTATATGTACGGTCCATATATGGTGGTCGGAATTTCACATATCATAGGTCGGAATAAGCCACAACATGGTCGGATTTAAACCTGCGTATATAGTTATAATAAAATAATTTTTTCAGTAAGAAGAACTCAAATTATATGCTTTTTGAATAATGAAACTTGTTGCAAGAAGACCGATTGACTGCTTCCCATATCATAGTTAGGGACACAGTAGTCGGCTTTAGTCACGAAGTTGTCGATCTCATGTCAACACTCTCAGTGGTTGGAATATGACCAGATTACCCTAAAAGACATATGAGAATTATGTAATGAACTGGAGGATGGCCCAAATCACCAATCCATCAATACAAATGAGATTTGAACTCAGCTTTTAAAAAACGGAGCATGTTCTTAATGACAACCTTGCATGAGGTCTCCTTACACTAAACTGATGAGTGGAAATGAAAGCACGTTTTCATGTTTGTCTGTTGCTGAAATTGTAGATGTTTTTATCCCACTAGTTGTAGGTCATGCAAGCTATAAACTGATGTCATTTAAAAGGCTTTAACAAACATAAAATTTATAGCAAAGTAAGTGAGGAAAGTAAATCTAAAAATATTTAACAAAGTGTCATGTCAAAAAGGGTCAGAGCCCTTATCTTGCATTGAATAAATGTATTGTCTAATTATCCTTTTGTATCAATTTTTCTAATTATATTTAAACTTTCATAAATGGGACAATGTGAAATTGTAACCAAACTTTTGCCCATTTTATGGAGATGACCTGTATAAAAGGATTTGATCAATATAATATCCTTATAAAAACCACAATTGTATGCAGGGGATTGGTCAGTATAATGGCCTTATAAAAACCATAATTGTATACAGGGGATTGGTAGTATAAGAAGGGCCTCATTAGGACCACAATGAACTGTATCCAGGGATTTAATATAAGAAGGGCTTTATTGGGGCCACAATGAACTATGAAGATTTACTCAGTATATGGGCCTTATTAGGACCACAATGAACTGTATACAGGGGTTTAGTCAGTATAATTAGGGTCTTATAAGGACTTATTTGAACAGGATACAGGGGCTTGGTCAGTATAAAAAAAAAGACCTTATTAGGTCCCCAATGGGCTTGGTCAGCATAAGGGCAGTGCTGAAACAAATCTTACAGACCAATGTCCGAGGCCCCTCTAATTTGAGAACCTGCATTTTAAGTTAGATGCCCGTCAGGCTTCTCCAAAAAAGATCTGATTCGCCTGAGAACACTTCGATGGCACTGATCAAATGTGGAAGTTTATCTTCAAGATGTTGAAAGACTAGTAGAAATTAATCATATTTATCCCCATGCATGCTCTTACCTTTATGAAGACTGTCCACTTATTATCCTTCTATTAAAAGCTCTGTACAGAAAAAGTGACCCATGGATGGGGAATGGATTGCCTAGGTTACCTATATTTAGTGCTCACTTGGTTTTAACATACATGTGATTCTACTGGAGGTATGACAAAATACCGGTTCCATGACAGTTAATCACGCAACAGTTAATCATGCGACATTTAAACAACGACAGTTAATCACAGCGACACTTAATCACGCGACACATAATCACAGTGACAGATAATCACAGCATTATATTGTATTTTAAACATATTTTTAAACATTTTATTTCTATTTATTGGTACAAATACGAGTGTTGGTTTCTCAAGTTCATTTTTAAACAGGAGGCAAGTTCTGCTTGGATTCGATAGGCAATTAGAAACAAATCCGTTATTATACCCCAAATACGTATTAGTATTACACATTCGTTCCACATCATTAATTCTTGATTATTTTTTACAAAATTTTGTGTCGGCTTCACCTGCTTGGAATGGAACGCAATAAAAAACAACTCTGTGTTATTGTCTTCTCAGTTAAACAGGAGGCAAGTTCTGCTTGGATTCGATAGACAATTAGGCCATTGTTATCTTATCAATTAAACAGGAGGCAAGTTCTGCTTGGATTCGATAGGTCTTCAAACCTTATTTCAATGTCATCACCCTACTCTGTGGAAATTCTTAGATGGCATCTCTAAAGATATGCAGAATCAGAAAGCGACCTTTCTACAAGGTTTAACTGGAGTTCAGCAGATTCAAAGGAAGAAGTACAGGAAATTGAAGGAACGTGTGGCCTGTGCAGTTGGACTATATTTGGCTGCCGACGTGCTGCCGACGTGCTGCAGTATTTGCGCGCCATGGCTCATCTGTCTCATCAGTAAATTGCTCAGTTGTTGGAATAAATTGAACAAGGTACTATATAATTTTTTATTGAATTTTTTTTTTATTGAATTACAATGATTTTACAACCAAAAAAGGATATTATAAAAAAAAGTCACTTATATATTGTGATTATCTGTCACTGCGATTATGTGTCACGTGATTATGTGTCGCTGTGATTATGTGTCGCTGTGATTAACTGTCATTGTTTATATGTCGCGTGATTAACTGTCTGCACACCAAAATACCATTTTGGATATGTGCATTACAGAAACCAGCAAGAAACAGTCTAGTGGGTACCTGAACTATTCTGTCACTGCAACTGGTGTATTGATGCATGGCTGAGCAATGGGATTAAGGCTAGCATTTATACAAAACAAACTGTAATATGATTACTTCATGGTTGTAATTTGGACAGTTTAGGCCCAGAGCTGGATTTTTTTTTATAGGTAATATCAGTAATAAAGGGATCAAATATGGTCATGATGGCTTTTGAGTCTCTGATTTAAAGTCAGTCATCATTTGGCAAATATGAGATAAAAAGGAGAGACAGACAAAAAAATGATTTTGGCAGAAACACAAGTAAGTATTTTGATTTTTTTATTATGGCCTTGCTTAATTGCCATTGCACTGTTCAAGATGTTTTCAGTCAAAATTTAATGAATAATAACTCAGCTGTCCTTTGTTCATGCTTAAGCTAGGGTACAGCAACGCTGGTTAAACATATTAAGTGGCAATCAAAGGTGTGAAGAGAAACTGTATCAAGCAAGACACACTACAAATGCTAATGAATATAAACACTGCTGACCCAATGAGTACCCAGGGCACTGATAGAGCAATTAGACAATGGCTGACTGAAGGAGAAGGATGAATACATTGCCTTACATAAAATATTCTGAGATCTAAATAAACACACAAGTCACTTTAATGTGATTTTGCTTTTTTCCTTTCATGTTTGAAGTGCAGCAACTGTAATATTCTCTGACAAATAATAATTAAAAAATTGTCAAATTTTGGGCATTTGGAAATTGGAGTCGGAGCTTGTGGAATTTGAGTCTACACATATTGTCGCAAATATTTTAGCTAATAACATACCTAAAGAAAATTTCCCACCAGTAGTTTCTTACACACACACACACACACACACACACACACACACACACACACACACACACACACACACACACACACACACACACACACACACACTGCAGTTTGATGCATTTACACAGCTAGCAGTTTCTTGCATATTTTAGCACAACAGTTATGATTGCTGGATAAATCTCAAAACAATGTTTTCCCCACATATTGCCTATAATATTTTAGCATCCAAAAGCCATGAGATAATGTCCACAAATAAGTTTTTAGTCAATCATGGTTCCATCAGATCATACCCAGATTATTTTTGTTCAAAGACTTTTTAAGCAGTATTTTATTTAAAATGGAAATTGCACTTTCTTCATGTTACTTTATCACCTCATAAACAAAGGCACAAGAATAAACAGAACATATGCTATCCAAGAAAAGGGACAAACTATCCTTGTCTTGTGTGTTATTGGATCTGCCCAATTTTATCCTATTTATTTATAAATTTTGCAAAATTACATGAAAACAACATTCTTAATTTAAAAAGTAACTTATTTTATTCAGTTCTGACACTGTATTCTCTTCCAGGAGATTAGGACAAAACTGACAAAGTCTTTTAGAAACACCCCCACCCTCCTCCATAAAACCTATAAATTGTACTATATAACTGTGTAAGCACTACAAGTGAGACTGTCATCATCATCATCATCATCTCATTTTATCTACACAAGAGACTGAGAGTAACTGCTTGATTCAACTGTGACTGCCATGCATCATCTCACTGTGTCTACACAACAGACTGTTTGAGTAACTGCTTGATTCAACTGAGATTGCCATTTATCATCATCTCATTGGGCATAAGAACAGATCATTTAAGAGTAAGTGTAATCAGTGTACAAGAGTAAACTGAGATTATTTGATATATTTTACAGAGCCTGCCATGCATAATCAATTCAAGGTGTATAAAAACTGACTATTTAAAAGTAATCAGGAGACTGAATAGAGACTGCCATGCATGATGACCTCACTGTGTACAAGAACAGACTATTTAAGAGTAATCAGAAACTAAATAGAGACTGCCATGAATGATCTCCTGTGTCTAAGAATAGAATTTAAGAGTAATCAGAAAACTGTACAGAGACCACCATTCATGATGACCTCACTGTGTACAATAATAAGACTATTTAAGAGTAATCAGAAGACTTAACAGACTGCCATGAATGATCACCACATCACTGTGTACAATAACAGACTATTTAAGAGTAATCAGTAATCAGAAGACTTAATAGAAACTGCCATGCATGATGATCTCAGTGTGCACAAGAATTTACTATTTAGGAGTAATCCAAAGACTGAACAGAGACTGCCATGAATGATTACCACCTCACTGTCTACAATATCAGTCGTCTGGTTACTTTTAAATAGTCTACAATAACAGACTATTTAAAGTAACCAGACGACTGAATAGAGACTGTCATGCATGATGACCTAACTGTGTACAAGAACAAGCTATTTAAAAGTAATCAAAGACTGAATAGAGACTGCCATGTATGATGACTCACTTTGTACAAGAATCTACTATTTAAGAGTAATTAGAAGACTGAGCAGATGACCTCATTGTGTACAAGAATAGACTATCAAAGAGTAATCTGTAGACTTAATAAAGAGACTAATGCCAAAGACTACTGAAGTTACATGCAGCTGAATGGTTTAAGGCCTTGCCTTTACAGATCATTGACATCTCACACACTGCTGCCTAAGATTAAATAATTCCACCACAAAACTAAATGTTTCTTTCCATCAATCATACTATTATTCTCTATCACTAAGCCAGCCCAAAATGCTCATATCTAACAAACCAGAGATAAAAGATTCTTTTTATTCTATAAATCAACCCCACCCCTTTCCAAAAAAATTAAATGGCTGTCTCACATCCAATCAGTGGCTACTTACTCTAATAATTTATTCACAGAAACTTTAGCCAAAGGTAAAGACCATGAATATTGTAACCACTGTACTGTAAATCTTGTGCCAGCAGATTTGAAAATAATCATTCTACACCAGGCATTTCCAAATCCCAAGTTAATTTCAAATGGTATTTCAGGCCAAAAGCTAACAGAACTATCTGACTAATACAAGACCTAACCCCATGAAATTAAATCAAAATGAATCATTTTAAATGGGTCCTTGAATGCAAAAGAAACTGCTAAGTCCAGATTCCGCAGACAGAAATTAAGATAACCTGAAAGAAATATTTCTTCTGCCAATTCATTTCCATTGCTGAAGAATAAATACAGAGACTATGACATTGCAATCGCATTCAATCAAGCTGGGATTTGTCAGGATGGATTGGGGCAATCTTGATGTCCATGTTTCCACCCAGAAATCAATCAGTTGTCAAAGAAACACAAAACCCTCATGAATAGCTTATTCTCTCCATTACTGAATTGTCCTATTTCTACACTGGCTCCTGTGTGATATTTACCAAGACAAATTAGCATTAGGAAAGCCATTCTGCAGAAAAATCATTTTTACACCATGTTTATGAATATAATAACAAAAAAAAATGTCCTCAAATTAAATGAGTCAGACTTAGAAATACAAACAGATCCAAACACTACATCCATTATGATGGAAACAAACAGTTCATCAAGGACAGACATATTTACAAACTAACATTGAAGTGCTTGAAATCATTTCCTTGATCACAATCACTGCACTGTCACATTTCTGTCATATATTAGTAACCAATTCAAGAAAACATACACTGTACTCTATACACTCACATAGGACTTGGGTAATGTGCAAGCAGATCCAGGTCTAAGTTGTTGGTACTGCTGATTACTCCTAACAAACTGTTCAGTGATAATATACAACCATTTCAAATTTTATCAAAATATCTTTAGTGGTTGAAAAGTTACAGACAAGAATACAAGTTTCAGAATTACATTTTCAGTACCATGACCCTCACAGGATATGGGGCTATTGTATTTGACACTGTCTAGTCATTAGATCTTTGCTTTGGAAATGTTTCAGGAAAGTTCTAGGCTGAACAAGCAAATGTTAATGGTTGTAGATATGAAGAGACAGCTGGACAATGCTGCCATAACATAACACACCCTACATAAGATGGGTGTATGAGAAATAAATTCTTATATATAAGTTACATGAAAATTGTTTTGAACACATAGTAAAAACAATAATATTCAAACGAATTGTAAAAATATTTTTTTCCACTGCTGAATGGGTAACTAATTCTGTTCTGTGATGACTGGAAAGAAAATATAAATGCTGCTTTAGCAACATTTTCAGATGAACCATTTTTTTAAGAATTGTGAAAACATAAAACATGCATTACAAAGACGGTAATGAATCACCTGCAAGTTAAATCCGACATCAACCAACACAATGCTGCTGAAAATTAATTCATTTTTTTGCAAAATAAATATAATAACTTCCACCAATCATGTAATTTATCTCAATCACTTAAATCATGGAGCGAGCAGAAGATAAATAATGGTAGTTTGAACTGGCTAATCCTGCCTCGCTAGGTGCTCAGCATTAAGATTAAGAGCTTAGTGTTAGGACTGGTCAGCCTGGTGTCAGAATAATGTGAATGGGTGGGACATCACGCTACATGTCTGCAACATGATGCCCCAGTGTTAGACGTCACAATAAGCTGCCACACTGCAGACATCATAGCAATATGACTAAAATATTGTTAAAGCTTGGGTAAAAATCTGAATCACACACACACACACACACACACACACACACACACATACTAGCTAACCTATGACAGCAAGAAAGGTACCACTCTTAATTTATCAGATTTCATGTATATGTATGATGCAACAAGTTCAATCAAGGCTTTGTGAAGTATATTACCTTCTAATGTGTGTAATACACAAGTGCATGGTCCACCTATCATGAATAATCCAAAGACTACTAGTGAGGTCAAATTCATTTTAACTTTATGACCTTCAAGAAAACACCCATAAGGGTATACTGATTAACAAACTGATCACCATATGTCAAATAATATCCTCATGTGGTACCCTTCTGCTCTAGGAAGGAGTTCATCTCAATTGACCTATCGCCACTTGTCAATCACGCTGGATCAATTAACCAATCAGCGAGCGTAAATTAGACACACCTCCAGGCATTGCTTAAGTCCGCCATTTTCCTCCGACAAGCTGCTTGTAGCAACAATGCATTGATATTGTTAAGTATTTACAAATTTTGCAATGACTTGTTGATTTCTCGATCGATAACGGTGAAAAGAAGTCTTGTAATTCTGACAGTCAATATTCATATCATCTAATTGGAGAAATTAGATGTATTCCTTTACCGAAACATAGGCGAAACTTCGATGGATAATGACTTGTCACGTGTACGATCAGCTGAATAAAGACACAATTGATGGCAATTACGTGTTTGTTTGCATAAAAGTATGTCCCGTTGATAGCTTGAAAAAAAGAAGAATTTGAAATTGAAAAATATATACGTAAAAATTAACGTTTCAAGAATATAAGTGGAGAACGCCCTAACTTTCGGGCTTTGATATATATATATATATATATATTATTTATTTGTTTAGGAAGCACTGAACCCAAGGCTGCATTATTTTCAAGTTTGAAAATTTACACTTTAATGTTGGCGTATCCCAAAATTAACGACTTATCGTCTCGATCTTTCAGACACTAGAGTGACGCTTTACTTTCTCATTGGGTTGAAGGAGGGATGGGGATACAAAAATTTAATTAGTAATAAAGAAATACAAAATAAAGGTTTCAAATAATTATCTTCCGATATATTAAGCATGCATTTACATGTTTACATCAACAGACATCATTGATCAAAATTCCATCTGTCGAACATAGCAGACCTTTTAAAATTATTATGTACAACAGTATGCTTCTAAACAGTAATTATTTATGATTTTGTTATTAATTTTTAATTCATATACTTCCAAGGCAGCATAAACATAAGTCAGATAAAATTAACAAGGATAACATTATCTGATAAATACATCAGCATCTTTTGGAGCAAGTTTCCTTTCATATGAATAAGTTCTTACGCAGCTTTACAATTGATTATTATTATTTACTGAAATAAAACACTTAGGTTATTAATGTACGAACTTGAACTACATATATAAATATTGTCTACTGCAGTATAATTAATGCAACTTTGTAATTATATATTTTTAAGAATAATACAAATCACATTAAATAAACATATCACTTAAACTGAAACATATTTCTTTGCCAAATACTGCATGTTTGTCGGAGGTTAAGTCATGTGATTTGGTAGGCGGAGCGATCTATCGTCTGGCGTAAGGTCAATTAAGGAAGTCTTTAATGAAATGCACAGAAAAAATCTTGAACTTTTTGAGGCAATGAGGTTTATACAACAAATTTTGACATTGTCTTTCATTTCAAATCTATCAGAGAATTTTAACTACTGCACTTATTCTAACAGATACATCCAGGGGCCCCGAGTGGCCGAGTGGTCTAAAGCGCTGATCGTTACGGATCACTGCCATCTCACCTCTGTCTGCGTGAGTTCGAGTCCAGGCTCGGCTAACGTGGGTATGTGAGAAAGCCTGCCAGTAGCTTCTCCTGGGTCGGTGGTTCTTCCTGGGGTTTTCCAGGGTTCTTCCTCCACCATTAATACTGGCCGCCATGTATAGCCTATCTTGTGCTGAAAAATGGCGTTAAACCCTATAACAACAACAACAACAGATACATCCACATTTGGGAGTGGGTGGGTGGTGTAATTTCCAAAGGGGGAGGGGGCATTGAATACCATACATCACTGTTTGTCAGAAAACATCGTAAATTAAGCTGCTTTAATTTTTCTAACAATCACTGGATTACTCCTGTACTGTTTTAATTATATGGACATACCTTAATGAATATATATGGATCTATAAGCCTTGATAAGGTAGGAATTTCTCCTTTAGGGGGAAAAAAGGGGGTGGTGTTTATTAGAAGGGGGCTTCTATTAGGATAACTACAGTGCATATTTGTGTTTATCTGAACAGGTTTGTTTTCCGGAGGTTTTTAATGCAGTTTTATTCAAATATGTTTAGAGTTTAACATTTCATCAGCACCATATAGCCACTATTGTACTAATGTGCCTTTAACCCAATGCATACACACATGTGAGTTCACATTTAAACAGATTTGAAAAAAATGGTGTAAAACTTAATGGAATTTAAGAGTGAAAATAAGGTTCTTTAAACATAAAACAGGATATGATATAAATTAAGCTTGTTTTGCATGTCATTGTCATAAACTGAGTGCAGCTTGTAATACTGCAACAGAACTTGCAACAAGTGCCATTATCATTTTTCAGTCCTCATATCCAACACATGATAATCCCCCTTCAATTTTGATTTTGAAAATTCTGATGATAACGTGCCAACAATTGAATGAACCTGCCAAAAATGAAGATGTATTTTTTTTATGGCATTAAATCACCTGGTGGCAATTCTTCAAAACTTACAGTGGATTTTAGTGCAATTTTTGAAGAAAAAAAATAAAATGTCATTTAATGTCGATCAAAATGTGGATTCAATGGTAAATATAGTGGAATGTCTGTTTTAATTGTCTAATTAGCACAATAAAGTTAGAGAGAAGAATAAATAAAGGTCTTTGTGGCTTGGAAATTTTCAGTGTGCAAAGCCATCTACAATAACATGTAGGTGTGTGTTTGATTTGGATTTTTAACATAGCTTTAAAAAAATTTCAGTCATATCGCTACAATGTCTGCAGTGTGGCAGTTTACAGTGATGTCTAGCACTGGGGCATTATGCCATAGATATGTAGCATCATGTCCCATCCAGTCACATTATTCTGACACCAGACCGACCAGCCCAAACACCTCTTAATGCTGAGCACCAAGCAAGGCAGCTGCAAGAATCATTTTTTGTAAGTCTTTGGACTCGGCTGGGATACAATCCTGCGACCTCCCTCATCCAAGAAGTGGAGATTACAACAAGGCCATGAGAGTTCAATTATCATAATTAATTAACCAGCAGTGAAATGGAACTGTTACTAATATTGATCCATGCTAAACCCACACAGTGTCAGTAATTTAATTGTCTTTTAAGCCTGCTGAAATATCCTGGGTTTTCTTCAAGTAATAATGCATTTATATTTTGGTCAGAAGTCAATAATTGCTACCCATCCCTGATCTATTACCATACTGTGTTAACTGAGACAAGCATCACAAGGTCTGCACTTGAAAGATGAAAATAGAGAGCAAACTGTAACAAAATCCAATAGTTACTGGTTGAAAGGATAACTGATCAGCAATTTATGACAATGAATGCTTGATGAAAATGACATCATGAGTGACAGAATATACAGTAAGGCTTCTGATGTTAGACATGAAAGGACATGAGAATAACAAGCAGGGTAGAAATATCTGTTGCTTTGAAGCCCAGGAAAACAAACACTTATTGCCGGGCATCTACTTTTCCCAATGTGAAAGGTAGTCCGGCAATGCAAAGATATTAATAAGAAATGATCATGTCAAAAATCAGAATGGAATTTTATATTATTTTCCAACAACAAACATTTAATCATTAAAATGGCCTCTGAGTAACAACATCAGGGTGCCCAAATTATCTCCATATAATTCTGAAGCTGAGCATTGGGGATTTATATTGGTAAGAGATCCACAGATGTACTAATCCACATATCTGATTATGTAATCATAATTCATGCTACTAGCCCCTCTCCATGAACCATTAAAGAAATAAGACTCATGAAAGGTATATGTTTAATCAAAACAGCAACATATGTCTGACTTGACAGACTGAATGCCTGTAATTTATTATTATGTCTTCTCAGTGGTCTCAAAGCATGTGATTTATTTCTGTTGGCTAACTTTAGCTAAAAGAATATGGCACAAATAAAGGAATCAAACCAATCACAACTACTGTTGCATGCTACACTGTACTGACTTCAGGCATAATTGATAAATGAAAATCCACCATTTGAAGTTTACGTTTAACTCATGGTGTAGACAAAGAAATAATGGTATTGGATTAATTGTGTGTGTGTGTGTGTGTGTGTGTGTGTGTGTGTGTGTGTGTGTGTGTGTGTGTGTGTGTGTGTGTGTGTGACATTTGGATTTTTAACATAGCTTTAACAATTTTTCAGTCATATTGCTAGGATGTCTGCAGTGTGGCAGTTTATAGTGATGTGTAGCACTGGGGCATCATGCCACAGACATGTGGCATCATGTCCCACCCTGTCACATTACCCTGACACCAGGCCAACCAGTCCTAACACAAACCTCTTAATGCTTAGTGCCTAGCAAGGCAGCTGTAAGAACCATTTGTAGAAGTTTTTTGTATGACTCAGTCGGGGTTTGAACCTGCAACCTTCCACATCTGAGGCAGATGCTCTAACCACTAGGCCACCGGCATGGTGTATTGTATTAATAAAAATTCGAACTGTAATGATGTAAATTCAGATTTTAAAAAAATGCAGATAAGCTTCTGGTCAGGACTAGCCTACTAGCAGAAATCTGATGGACAGCATAAAAAAGAACATTTTTATTACCTTTTATTCTGTGGTCTTGAACAGATTAAATAGCTGTGAAAACATGAACTGAGACTTTCCAAAGGCAGGACTAATCATTGGTAATAATTATTGTCTGCAATTTTGACTTTATTATATATATATATATATATATATATATATATATATATATATATAACAAACATCAGTCTTGGAGGCGAATGCAGTAATATGCCAGGCAAGCAGAAACAACTGCTGGGCAAGTGGCACTGGCAGTTGGATGCCATGGAAAAACAGTGGATTTTCAAAGTGTTTCTGCGCATGACAAGATATATGGCACAAGACAACAAAATGTGATCCATGCTGTTTTCAATTAATGATAAACTTGACATGATTAGAAGAGTCTTTGTGATTACCCCATGTCAATATGATTATCCATCCAAAAGTATCAGTGATGACGAGATATGGCATTCATTGTGGCAGCCATACTGGATGTCTGCAGGGCACCATTTTGATTACCACCAACTAGATATCATAACTAGTCTTCTGGCGAAAGCCCATGATGATATAATTTTCTGTTTAAGAGTAGTAATAGAAGGATTTATTTTGAATATGTCTGCTGTGGAGGATGTCAAATCAATACCATTTTCATTTCGGATGAACTAGGCATTATATAGCAATAAGAATATTTCCTGCATCTAAATTGAATGTATGATCAGCAAAATTTTCATTTAAGGCTAACTAGACACCACAAAAAGTCTTCTGGTGAAAATGCCATATTGATATCACCTATGTTCATGAAAAATATCAATAGCAAGATTTTCAAGAATGCTGCTGTGACTGCAGTATTAAATTGTAAATCAGCACCAGTTTCATTTAAGACAAACTAGACAGCATAAAAAATCTTGTGAAAACCCCATATCCTGATATGACCATCCATTCAGGTGTAGCAGTGATAACAAGATTTTTAGATGGCCACTGTCATCACCATATTGGATGTCTGGGCAACACCATGCTCATTTAGGACCAACTAGACATCATAAGAAGTTTTCTGGTAAAACCCCCATTCTGCTATGACTTTCCATTCAGAAGGAGTATTAATAACAAGATTTTCAAGATGGCTGCAATGGTGGCATATAGGATGTTAGGTCAGCAAACTAAATGAACTTCTGTTCAAAAGAAGTAATGAAAAGGTCTTAAAGACAGCTGTTGTGGTGGCCATACTGAATGTCAGATTGGCATCATATCCAATCAAACCTAATTAGACATCATATGAATTTCTTATAACGACTATCCATTCAGAAGAAGTACCAAGTGACAAGATTTTCAACTGGCCAGTTTGGCTACACTTAATGTGTAGCAGCAGTTTTCATGTAAGGCCAACTAGACCTTGGGACGAATGTGTGCATGTCTAAAGTATACAGGTAATCATTTAAGAAGTTTATTAGGAGTAGTGATAAACTTGTGCTAATGGACAAATGAGTGACTCAGTAAAAAACATGACATCCCATAAGCTGTTCTGGTCTACAACCAGTAGAACTAAGAAAGAAAGAGTATCACAAAGAATGATCTCATATTGTACTAAATATGTCCAGTACTTATGTACCTATCTAAATATGACCAGTACTTACTTATGTACCTATCTAAATGTGTCCAGTACTTATTTAAGTACCTATCTAAATGTGTCCAGTACTTACTTATGTACCTATTTAATATGTCCAGTATACAAGACTTTACTATCTATTGTATGTATTTTCCCCATTTTTAAAATTTTTTTTTACAACATATAAATTTCACTTGTTTTTAACAGATGCATTGTAAGTGATCATCTGTATATTAGAGTATTAATTATGAGAGAAAATGATTACCTAATAAATTTAAATAAGTTTTGAAGGAAAAAAATCTCATACCAATCAATTAATTTGCAGTTGGTTCATGAAATGATAACTCTTATGAATAGTGCTCAAACTGATTTTATCTGTAATTTAAAATATATTATATACCTGAATAAAAGTTTGTAGGCTCATAATGCACCGACAGATCAGGGTCAATGCAGTTTTCTTACTGATTAGGGGTCGTTCACATATGGCGTCACACAGTGAGGGGGGGTCAAAATTTTGTGATGAAGTGTGACAAGGGGGCAGGTTTGAAGAAATGTGACGTCACAATAAATATGAGTGTGGAACGCTTCTTTCAAAAATAATGTCAGAACAAAGAAGATTTTGTGTACTGCATCCTCAGTTCATTTTTATCCGCAATAGACACCAACTCTCGTGAACAACTTATATTAATATTGTTATCACAGATGAAATATTGGGTAATTGTTGTAACCTTTAACTGGTTTAAACTGTTGTATTTTTTAAATTATGTAATTCTTTTTTGATAGAATGTAATACACACTTTAAAAACAAAATGTATACTAAATCAACTGCGCGCCTACTGGTGATTAAACTCAGATTTTCGAAAAGTAAAATATTAGACTAACAAGTTATCACCATCCTGACAACAGTCCAATGGGATCAAAGACACACGAGTTTAGCAAGTTGAAAGACGGTATTCGGTCCGCAGTAAACATTTAATCTTTTAATATTTTTATGTGAAGAAAAAACAACAAATGTAATTAACTGAGTAGTGCCAAGGTTGGGCCCTGTGTTGCGCTGGGATGCTGTACATTAAATGGAATAAACATATCAAATGTTAGCTTTTCTTTCTTTCCTTTTATTGAAAATGCTTTGTTGACAACACTGAAGTGCTAGATTATAAACGGTCCTACTAGTACAAAGAGTCTTTGAAGCTTGATGACATTAAAAAAGCTGTCTAAAAAAGACAGGATAAGGTGAGCGAAGAACTCTGAGGACTGAGCCAGCATGCGTACTAGTAATATTTACACTATTGAAACCATTCAACATAAGGTGTCTAGTGTTACATTAGTTTTAATTTTCATGACTTTTCGGCTGCCCATAGCAATGGATAAAAATAAATTATATCAGTCTTTATTTAATGCTTATGTGCTAGCATATCCTACAAAAACCAAAAAGATGTGCCAAGATAAAGTGGAATATTATCAAGAATGACACAGATTTGGCTAAAAAAAGTTAACCATATGTTGCAAGAGCTCAAGGTGATCTCCATTACGAAAAAAGTATCACTTCTTAACTTTTGGACAAAACAAGCACCATCAGTTTCAAAATAAGTTTCTGTTCAGGATAATTTAGAGTCCAATGAACAACCGACTGATGTCTTGAATGTCATTACTTCTGAAACATTGCCTTCTACAAGCCAGTTGGCTACTCCAAGAAACGCTACTGTTCAATTACATCTGAAGTCCAAAATTGATGTCATAAATTCTGACCTAGTTGGTTTGTATAATCGACAGAAACAAGGACTACTTTCAAATGAGCAGAGTTAAAAGATAAACAAAAACCAAAAACTGAGTTGGAAAAGAAACCAAAGAGGAAGACTAATGATCAAAGAAGATCCCAGAAAGCAAGGGATTAAAAAAAGATCAAAACTGAATGCTTTACTGGAAGATAATCCTGAACTGCACACAAAACTGAATATCAGGTCCACATGTGGTCAACCAAAAACTGAAGAGGAACAACCATTGCTTTTGCAAACTATACTGGATATCGCAATGCATGGCTCAGCTTCTTGTGAAAAAGGACAGTTCCAAGTCTACAGAAGTATCAAAAACTTAGATCAATTAACTGAGCATTTAAGAAAAGATGGCTTCAATAAAGTCAAAGTGGACTATATCTTCGTCTACCTCCTAAGCGTAGTACGTTGTCAGAAGGTAAGTATCATGTAACCATTGTCCTTGTAAAGTTAATTAGAGTGCAAAATGATTATCACATGAAACATATTGATGGCCAGTTTTGCACAGCTACAATAAGATATTTGGAAGATCTCTCTTCTATGTTTGGACCAGATGAGGTTTGTTTTATCAGCCAGGACGATAAATGTCGTGTCCCAATTGGTCTGGTCACTGCCAATAAGCAGAGTCCACTGCTAATGAATGCTGAGTATAAAGTAAGCCTTCCTGACCATGACTGGGTAGTTGCTGCCCAGCACAAGCTTATACCCTCAGTGTATGCTGGCATTAAGATCCATCGCAACAGTCTTGGAAGCAGAGATGCTGTTGACTTTCCAGCCCAACATTTACAGCCATCCAATCTGGAGAACACTCTGCATCAACAGCACTCAGCCATGGATTTGACTTTGAAAAGTTGCTGTATCTGACAGAGTTCGATACCATAACCAGGACTGGTATTGATAACTTGGTTAAGCCGATTCTCGTGTTTACTGTTGATGATGGGCCGGATGAAAACCCACGGCATCAAAAAGTCATTAAGGTTGCCATCCACCATTTCTTGAAATATGATACTGACTCTGTCTTCGTTGCAACAAATGCTCTGGGACTAAGTGCTTCAAACAGAGTGGAGATAAAGATGGTGCCACTGAGCAGGGAATTGAGTGGATTAATATTACCTCATGACAACTATGGCAGCCACTTAGATGAATGAGGTAAGACAATTGACATTGAGCTAGAGAAGAAAACTTTGAATTTGCTGGAAAAACTTTGGCTGAAATATGGTCATAGTTGACTTTAGACTTGGAACAGGATATATTTTGTAGAGATCAAAAATGGTGTGACACCCATGTCCGTTCATGCCATTACTTGCTTCAGATTGTGAAGTGTGACGACAACATGTGCTGTTTGAAAGCACAAAGCTCATACTTTAGCGTGATAAATGACAGATTTCTTCCTCCTCCTTTACCCCTTGTTTAAACATGTGAAGGGCTTAAAGTTCCAGAACGAGCAACAAATGGAGCCTTCCACAAATTTCCATCCTTATTTGCAACTCAAAGCCTCAAAACGGAAGACATTCTACCTCGGTCAGCAAACACATTTTGGACAATTCCCTAAGATCTTTATTGCCCTTCACTTCAATCTGTGCTGAATGAGAGAAAGGTATGCAAGATATTGCAAGATAAGTCACGTGTACTTGTGCAGTCACTCAGTCATTCACAAACGAATAGCAGTTCCATCGAAGCGCATCAGACCAATGAGAGTCGCTGCTAGAAGGCAACGTGAAATGATGGTCATACTAGCAAATGCGGAGAATGGAGAAAGTGTGGATTGGATTGATGAGGTGGAGCTTGATTTGCAGGGAATATCCCTTCCAATAAACGATGTTAATCTGGAAACAAATGGCTTTCTTGTTTATTCAATGGAGGAGCATCTTACTTTGCCTTGGGGTAATGATAACTATGTTGTTGTTGTTGTAAAGTTTAATGCCATTTTTCAGCACAAGATAGGCTATACATGGTGGCCAATATAAATGGTGGAGGAAGAACCCCCGAAAACCCCAGAAAGAACCCCCGACCCACAAGAAGTTACTGGGAAGCTTTCTCACATAACCACATTAGCCGAATCCAAGACTCGAACCCATGCAGACATAGGTGAGATGAGAGTGATCCGTAACGGTGAGTGCTTTAGACCACTCTGCCACTCGGGGACCCCCTGATAACTATGAAGAGAAGTAATTCCTTTACAAATACTTCAGATTTTAAACCCTTAGAATTTTTGTGATTTATTGAAACTTTAATGTTAGTAAGAATTGAAGTGATTGATGTGTTTAATTTACATTTTATTTTGTTTTTTGTTTAAAATTAATTAAATTTTTTAAAATAACTTTATAAACTTATCTAGCCATGCAGTCCTTGTAAAAGCCTGTTTAATTAAACACTATTACACATAAATGATTGCTGTTTTGTCTGTATAGTTAACTGATTTACATTACATTTACTTGTCAGTATTACAAAAAATTGAGGTAAAAAAGGGAGGGGGGTAAGAGATTTGTGACGTCACATACAGGGGGGGTCTGGGTTTTTGTGACAAAGTGTGATGATGGGGGTGAGGGGGTCAAAAAATGGCAAAAATTGTGTGACGTCATATGAGGACAACCCCTTACTGCTAATAAACTGCTTGTGCTTTGTTTAATGGCAGATATAGGTCTACATGGTAAACTTGCACTGTATATGCAACATAAGTATATGTGGTAAACAATGAGAATGAATTCAGAATATTTTCTAAAAAACTGAAACAATAAGTGTCATATGCCACATTTAAACAAAAATTGAAATTACATATAGAGGTTTAAATTCATCAAAAAACTAATGTAAAATTGAATGGGAATACCTATTTATGTAATATATTCTGCTGATGAAAAAAAAAAAAAATTTCTGATATGTGACATCAAAACTGAACTTCTTCATTCCAGGCTGCAGTGAATTTTAGTCTCAAGTGTAAAGCATATGAATGATAAAGTTGTGTATACAGCCAACATGGAGGTGCCATGTCAGATTAAATCTTGAGATGTTATACTTTATTAATCAAGTTACGAATAAAACAACAGTTTTGCAAGACTTGTCAGGCAGACGGTTCACTGTCTGTGGCTCTAAATGGTTCACATGACAGATGTATATGAAACTGCACTACAAACAAAACTTCCAAGGATATTCGATCCAATAGGAAGAAAAAGGGAATGATACAAGTAAGTATGTAATGCTTTTGCAGTACATGTAAAGTTTGTGGTTTCAATATCCGTCACTGCCTACAGTGTTTAACAGATACCCTGGGGCTTATTTCTGAGGTGGGACCAGTCCAGCGATTCAAACTTGTTTTTATTTTACCTAAATTACTGATGATAAAATTGCCAGATAAATCAAACTTATTTCACTGAAATGTGAGAATATAAAATGAGCTTGTTTTTGTTTTGATATTAGCTAAGTTAACAAATCCAATTTAGTAATGAATGCAAGCCAATGCTTAAATTCAGAGGTATGCTATTAACTACATTAAAAAACAGAATGCTGAACATACACTGTAGCCTTATATCTGGATGCAGGAAACATGAATATGGGCTAACAATCAGGGTACAACATGGCATGTTCTGAGGCAATTTAGTTTTCAATATCCAATTCAAACCAGGTGATTCAGGTGCAAATTACTGGTGAATGCTTTGTGTGGCTAGACATGAGTCAAAATGTGATATACTGAAGTACATAAAACCAGTGTGTCATAACAGAGACATCTACAACACAGATTCATAACTGACTGATGAATCAAATGCTCTCAGTTACATCACATGGCAATGCATGATTAAGCAATAGCACAATGGAGGCAGCTAAATTGTGAATCTGCCACAAAAATACATGTTTTTATGCATCTTGAAATGCTCTTTGATTTTGTTATTCTGTGACATCTCATGGATATTTCATACCTACCATGTTTACTCGCTTAAAAGACAAGTCCAAATGCAAATAACAAAGATCCAGAAACTGCCGTAGCATAATACATCCAGAGATGAGGGTCTATGTCGTTTGTTCTATTGACTACTCCTAACAAACTGCACAGACCCAGATCTGCCAGTGCATTATGCGACGGAAGATCTGGTTCTGTACATTTTGCAGTTGGACTCGTCTTTTAAGTGAGTATAGATGATATTTACAATGGAAATAAAAATGGTATTATCAATAGCTATCTTTGAAATTTTCTGAGAAAAAGATTTCTTAATGCAAGTAATAAGTGCAAGGGGCAAATGTTGCATTTAAACCTTTAGCTACTACAGCTATTGTGCAGTTTCACTACTGCTGAGTGCTATCATATCAGTTACTGAGACTACTGAGGCTGGTTGCTAGGCTGAATACTAGAGCATCATCATGGCTGACTACAGAAACTGACAATAAAAACATGGTTACATTTATATTCATTATTTCATTAGTTTTTGCTGGATTTCAGTGAAATAAAAAACAGCTTACCTTATAGTGTCTGTTATTCATATATTTCCACTTTATATACTCCTACATCCCATCATACAAGAAATCTCAGTCATGTAAACTGTTTTGAATCCCACAAAATAAATCCAATATTTACATATATACATATAAAAACATGAATGAAATCCACACTTTAATTACAAAGTTGAGAGTGGTACCTCTCAAAACAATCATTATCCACACATAAATGTACTTGGCATTGTTTGCATCCTATGAAAACTTCAGGTCTTCTCCCTTCCCTTACACACACCTTGCATTTCAGGTCTTGCTTTTGGTCCCCCTTTTTCTTGGCGTAATCGTTTGTTTCTTTCACAAGATTTTCCACCAGACATTCAGGAGAAAACTTGAGAAAAAAATCTTTCTCATTGCTTACTGGTCCAAGCTCGACTGTTGAACCAACATGAGAATAAAAATCATTGATCTCGAACATGGCGAGGTCATCACTCCACTGTGCAAGTGGGACTAGGTCCTCCTCGTCATCCGATTCAAAATCATTTACATCTGGTGTTGAAATGGGACTAACATCTATATCTGACCCATTTTCTAAGAATGATCCATTAAACTCTTCGATATCGCTTGCACTGAACCCTTCAAAGTCGCTCATATCTGAATCGGAATCCATCTTTGTTTATCTCAACTACATGTGTTTCGTAAGTTGCAGGAAAGCCCTTGCAGTGTGTCTACATTTAACCTCTCAGCTTTCAAACTTGTATCAAAATGTTGAGTAAACAGTCCTCTAATTGGTTATGATAATCAAAAATATGTAAACTTCTTTACTTTCAACCAATCAACGTTTAGTTAACATAGCGGTCACGTCCACATAGATGCTACACTGGGGTTTAGAGTACTGCTGAACTATACACACATAAGCGACACTGGGGTAGTAAACGAGGCTTATCAACACTGCATATATGTGTCAGTGGGGTTCAGGAGCTATTTACAGGTGACGTTTTGATGTGGCAGTCGTAGCTAAAGGGTTAAAGTGAAACTGTTTCTGATGCTTCTATTTTGTGCATTTCCTTACCGTCCATTAAATAAAGTCATAATGTCGTTTGAATTCATTAAAAAGTTTCAGTAAACTGCACAAGTGTTTATAAAGCTAATTTTTTTATTCAAATGGCCATATCTGGGGTCTAAATATGTGTATACAATTCTATCAATGAAATAACTTCAACTGCTTTGCCACTGCAACTGTCCCATACATCCCATTTGCTATGTTTCAGGTATTTATTCATCATCCATTAAATCAAGTATCATTTAAAAACCAAATAAACTTTCATTTAGCTGTGAAACCTTTTATAAAGCTAATTTAAAGGGCCATAATCCAGATTTAGCATCAGCATTAGATTCTGTTGTTTCTTTTTAAACATTTTAACAGCTTTCCTGTCACAACTGTCAGACAGAAATCAATTACTTTATTTTATCTTCATGTTCTATCAAATCAAATCATATTCATGGTCCTTTAAAATCTAAGGACACCATTTAGTGTAAAAAAAACATCAGAAAAAAATGTTATCTTTCAAAAAGCCAAAATACGTGGATACTAAAAAACCATTTCTTTTTGTCTGTGCTGATAAAATCTTTATTGTCTCAACTGTGTATCAAGGCACTCAGCATGTACAATGTCTAGACATACCATAAGTGACTGGGCTGCATTATATCCATGCATGCAAAAAAAGAACATTGGTTCCACATCTGGTGTTTGTTTTTCTTGTTATCTGTAAAATTAGGTGCATGTCCATTTTATATACAGAATGCTCTGCTGATAAATCTCACTAGAAATTCTGTCTACAAACATAACCCAGTTCTAATTTCAATTTTGTTTCATAACAGAAAGATTGTCTTTGACAACAGAATGTATTAACGAAATAATATTCATCTATTCATATTATCTTATCTATGAAAAATATCTAAAATTTACCTTCCAAAATGCTTGAAGCAATCGCAAACACTGTAATTCCAGATGTGGTGATCAAATACCCTAAATATGAGATGGATCAAAAAACACTTAGACTGGTTCAGAAATTTAATTGTGAAATACCATTATTTATATTGAATTATGGGTATGCAGATTGTATCCAAAAAGAGGTTACCATGAGGAAATACGTCACTGAATAAAACTCAAGTTTGGTTTGGTGGGTTTAATGCCATTTTCCCGCACATGATAGACTATACATCGCAGCTATTATATTTGGTGGAGTAAGAACCTGGGAAGAACCATTGACCCACGGGAAACCAATGGCAAGCTTTCTCACGTACACACACTGGCAAAACTGAGACTCGAACTCATCTAGACAAAGGTGAGATGTCAGTGATTTGTAAAGGTGAGTGCCTTTGACCACTTAGCAACCCAGGCCTCCATCTGCACAAGCCAAGGTTGCAATATGTTAGAATATGTACACCTTAGTGGGTCGAGAAGATATCTGAGTACTTTGCACTAGCGATATCTATTGGATTTCATGAGTTTCCTCCCTTGTATGTAATGCGATCTAGCCAATAGCATGTAACAGTGGTGCACTGAACATCGGTTGAAAATGATAGAGGCTACTGACCATGGATACAAAGGATACTTTGTAAGTTTAATACCAAAAGTCTAGACTACACACAAGAAAGAAACCACTCTGGGTGTATTTGAGGAAAAGGATATATTTGTGCAAACACTGACTGGCAGTGGAAAATCACATTCTATAAGTCCATTCCAGTTGTGTGCACCCCTTGTCTTGATCACAGAGGAAGTGTTAAAATTTGAACAACTTGATTTTGACTGGATGTGGTGAAATTCACCGGAATTCAATCAGTAACTCAAGTATATTATCAAATTTGTTCTATCAGTATAACAGAACGGCTAACAGAATTTCACATAAATTTTGTAATTCTATTTCTAAAGTGAAAGTGAATCATTCAAATGTCTATTTCAATTTCATTTTATTTATGTAATTGATTAAATTATTATATTTTACATAAGGGGACTCATGCTGCTCTATTCTATATCTCTGCTTAGATCTCTGTTAATTTCATATTTTACATTATTGTTTACTTGATCTGGCCAATAACACACATTATTATATCCCACCATGTGGCAGTTTACAACACCTTCAGTTGATCTGCAGGATAATTGGGGTAATTAGAGCACTTTAATGACCAGATAGTCAACTACTCAGCCACCAATTTTCAAGAACAGGTAAAATATTCTTATCTACTTCAAACACGAACTTTTCATCCAGAAATTTTGAATACATGTACTATTTAAAATTATTAGAAATTTTCACAATACTGTGCCCATAAAATCAGAGCACCTAACTATTCTGAGTTGTTTCCCAATCTGCTTTCTGACAAGAACGTTGACTATAAATCAATTGTGTGATCCCAATATCCTGTGCGATCCACATTGTGAGTAACGGTGGAAAAAAAATAAACTTTTTAATTTATATAATTAATTAAGATATTTTACATTTGTGACAGTTAATATGAGACCATTCTAATCCCTCATGTGACCAATCCTTCATAGCATGGTAACTTAGTTGACTGAATGTTACGATGTAATATTATGATGTAAAGCATTATCTTTTGCACAACCTAATATTTGATGCAATAAAGTCATTTTTTTATTCTTTAAAAGCTGAATTTATTTTTCTGATTCATACTTATCTTCATTCATTCATGTTGTATTTGGTTTACATAATAGGTTAATACATTTTGTGCAAACTGCTTAATTTTCAAATCTTATTATTCATGTGGCAACAATTATGAATGGTAAAATCATGCATAAAATTGTTGACACAGTCCCAAAACACTGTTTAATCATACTTTTTGTTTTGTTTTTTGGTGGATTCATAAAAAAATCTTATAAGTTTAATTACTTTTAGATGAAGCATTATTTTAGTGTTATTTCTGTCTGAATAGATCAGTATTAAGAATGAAACAAAGAGAAAAATCACTGAAAACTTTTTTGTTTTATATAAATACCTAACTAACTAGTAAAATAAATACCGCCTGGTTTTCTGTAATTCTTCATCATTTTCACAGTTGATTTTTTTAATGCAGGATGATATTTTATATTTTATATATGTTTATCTATTCACAAATGCCTGTGCATGTGTTCCATGCTTGATACTTTGATTTTTAAAATTGCTTAATTATTTAGTGTCAAGTTAGATTCTTCACATCATGTTGTATATACTGTATATATTGTACATATCAGGTAGAAGGCCTCAAGGTAGATTAGTTCTGTAACTGAGTTACCTTCTCTAAATAAAGTCTTTATGATTATTATTATTATTATTATTATTATTATTATTATTATTATTATTATTATTATTATTATTATTATTATTATTATTACTATTATTATTATTATTATAACTATGACATGCCAGATGCAAAAAAAGGGATGTAATTCAGTCAAGTTTAAAAGCCAATATACATTTTGGTATAAGTCACTCTTATTTAAAGAATACACAGCAATATAATTACTGCAACTATAACATGTTTCTGTGCACAAATAAACAGTGCCAACATTCCTCTGAAGAAATAATTAATTTTTAGCGCAATGTACTAGTTTTTAATTAAGAAAAAGAGGTTGAATTGCATGTGATAAATCTATCTGTTTATCTATCCAATATACCAAATGTTCATCTATCCATCCATCCATCTATCTTGTGTGTTCGTTTTTTTAATGCCTAATTCAATCCTTCCATAATACAGCCAGAATTATATAGATTAAAACAATGAACACAGCAGTCCCCAGACAACTACTGCAACTTACTGTATGTACTCGCTTGTAAGTCGAGTCAAACTGTTAAAAAGAAAGATCCAGACCTGCCGTAGCATAATGCACCTGCAGATTAGGGTCTATATTGTTTGTTCTATTGATTACTCCTAGCAATTTGCACAGACCCAGACCTGCCATTTTTCTGCATAATGCACCAGCAGATCTGGATCTGTGCAGTTTGCAGTAGGACTCATCTTATAAGCAGGTATAGATGGTAATTTGGAAATTGGAGGGTATCAGAGAACTCCTAGATGCCTAGACTAATTACATGATGCAGGTCCCAAAAGCAATTCATTCTGTGTAACCTTGCAGAAGATTTTATTGGATACTCCATGGGTAGTTAGGTGTTAATGAACTACAGTAAGGGACACACACATGTTCATTTATGTAATTAAAGGACATTTTTGTAACAAGTGGTATGGTTCTGTCTTTAATAGTGAGGATACTCCAGTCAGCATCTGAGTTTTTAATAGTGTCAGCAAATACCAGTAACAAGGCTGAACATAAAACTTACTCAAAATAAGAACACAAAATACAAGCAATTAGAGAGACATTTCCATGGGGAAAAAAACAACAACCTGCCAATCAGCTTTTCATTGGACTGAACCACATTGTAGATGATGTACTGCCAGGTCCTGATTCACCAACCATTATCTGGTTAATTAATAATTAAAACTTCTAGATATGTGATACAGAACTGTCAACAGCAAGAGCAGATCCAAAATGATACAAGTTTAGAGATTTTATGACATAATATCATATAGGACATCAGCACTACAACATGATTAATAAAATGACATTGAATTAATCTAAAGAAAACATTAACAATGAACTTGATCTAGAGTGTTGACAAAGACATCAGATGATGTCAAAGTGATCTATGTTCAACTTCCACCAAAGAAGGTTAAACAAGGAATTAAACTGGACATGGAAATTTTGTGAGCGTGAAAAGGTAGAATATATTCTCTGGATGTGTAATAAATGTCCCAAGACATATTAATAATGTTTGTAATAAACAGTGTACTAACACAGGTAGCAAACGAGATCTGGGACTACCCATGAACAATCTTTTTATAGTGGCTTACCTATAAAATAGTATCCACATTTGCACAGGGGTAATTTTACTACTTCCCATCACAACTTTTTATGGAAAGGGTTTAATGTGCAATATATATATAGATATATATATATATATATATATATATATATATATATATATATATATATATATATATAAAACACAAAACTAAATAATATTTTATAGGGCTACAATGAAACCATCAGGCCGAGACATATAAGTGATATCAAATTAGTTTTGTCAACTGGTTCAGAAGAAAACATAAATTTATTTTACTGTTATTCCGTTTCTCCTCTTCTATGCTGTCTCAGTACTTTTTTGCTCAATAGTCTGAATGAATTTCAAAATTCATTCAGATCTAAAAAAAAATTGATATGGTGCATCAAAGAATACAGATTCATTGAGATCAGAGAAAACACCTACCATATTTACTTGCTTATAAGACAATTCTAACTGCAAATTACACAGACCCAGATCTGCCATCGCATAATGCACTGGCAGATCTGGGTCTGTGCAGTTTGTTTGAACTAATCAGCAGAACATTCAAGAGAGATCCTGATCTGCAAAAGCATTCAGCTACGACAAACCATGAGCTTTGTTGTTTGCAGTTTGACTTTACTTAAAAGCGAGTATATACGGTAAATACTTCCATGAAGAATCAGATTCAACATCTGTTTCAAATGCCAGATCAACCACATAAGGTACATGGGTATGTAATACTTTATTAAAATGAAACTGATTCATAAAACTATAATTAACTCGATTATTACAGGCGTCTTTAAGCTGTGAACTACATTTTTACACTGTACACTATACCTTCATTAATTCAGCACTTGTCAGTATTAACACATATAAGATAATTTGATATGACAAGTTCAAAGACAGTTATTGTCAAATAATCAGAAACATCTCTCATACAGTTTGCAAATAATCCAGTTTTGTACATACATACATGGTTCAATAAGCATTAGAGATACAGTGAATCAAGAGATCAGCAACACTGAAAACAAAGCAAACCATGATTTGACATTGCAAATGCTATCGTACCATTATTGCACTACCAGGGTGATCATTTCAAGATGTATGGCTATGCACATACATATATCTACAGCAAAACCTGTCTTCTCAGGCACAGTCATATACAGGACACTTGCTCAAAAGGTACAGTGGTGATGGGAATTTTCAATATAATTTTATCTACAATCTACAATTGCTTTTCAATTGCAAACTCCAAAGAACTAGATGTGCTACAGCATAATGTACTGACAGATATGGATCTATGCTGATGGTTAGGAATAATCAGTACAACAAACAACATACACCGGGATCTGCTGGCAGATCATGCGACGACAAATCAGTGTCAATGTTGTTTGCAGTTGGAGTAGACTTAAGCCTGGATATACCGTTTATTTCAAGGACACCTTGACAATTAAAGACAAAATTGTGTAGCCATTATGTCCTCTATAAAGAGATCAAACTATAAAATTCTACTTATTAATACTTGAATGCAATTTTTTCAGTTTAATACAACTTATAATTGGCACCTTTTACTACTTCAGAAAGTAATTGTAAACTTTGATCAGTTTGAAACAAAGGTGCATACAGACGAAAGAACATAAGTTTTTGCTGTGAAACAGTGATTATACTGTTTGTTTTAATAAATAAGTGAAACTTCCTAAAGCAGACCCTGCTGGGGCAACAAAAGTTATTTTTGTCTCTTTACAGAGTTGCCATTATACAGAAGTTGATTAGCATTTTCAGGTGTTCAGTTTACAATGTCGGCCATGTCAGGTTTAGCGTTATATAGCACAGAAACAGAAATAGTCAAACCTGTCCTAACGGCCATCTTTCCTGTGGTCACCTGTTCACAATGGCTGTTCTAATTTCCCATCAGCAAATTTCCAACATAAATGTCATGTAACGGTCACCTGCCTTTTGTGGAGAGTGATTAGATGTTTCCTATCTAAACAGTGCTTCCTCCCTGCCCTAAGCACCCTCTACAGTGACTGTTCTGTCCATGCAACTAATTTTTTCCAGAAGAGGGCATCGTTTTGATAAAGGAATGTAATGTGAATTGATGTGCAAACATTTCTTGTTTTATTTGTACACCATGCACCAGTCACATTGACAACAAAACCTAAAAAAGCCAATATGTCAAATTTGAAAGCGAAGTATTTTTTATCATTAGGGTGAAGGCTTGAAGCAATCTGTTTGCTGGATGGTGGAAAAAGTAGTTGTTTCATCCCAGCAGAAATGACCTTTTGTGCCAGTGTGACAGGTATAGTTGTATGTTTTCATCTATTTGCCTGTGAATCATAAGCTACTGCTGAAAAAAATTATCCTTAAAAATGATGCAAGTTATATCCCTTTCCATCTGATTCAGGGGTCATTCAGTATTTAAAATTTGTCTGTAAAGGCAGACAAAGTTTTGGTTTATGGATAATAAAAAATAGCCTTATGTAGTTTCTTTGGATTTCCTCACATAAACTGTCTTTGATCTTGGTTTGATTAGCAACTGGCTAATCCTGATATCTTTACAGTGTGAACAGCGGTTTCCATGCCTAATTTATACAAGATCGCTGACTAAGGAGTCAGGTCTTTATTTTATAGTCATATGAGAGCTGTCAATCAGTAATGAAATTATAGCTTTCTTATGGCCCACAACAAACTGTAGTTGCTATTGACAGGTTTGTCCAAAGATTATTTAGTGGAGAGATATTTGGAGTACAGTGACTTGCCCAAGGACATGGTGGCCAATCCATGCTGACCTGATGGTAGAACTGAAACCTGTACATTTTAGAACACAAGTCTGTCATGCTACCCACAATGCCAAACCAGCTCCTGGAAACCAGGTTAGAGAGAGTCCAGATTAGAAAAGTTTCACAGCATAATGTATTGCATATGGATGCATCTTTGTTGGAATTTGGAAACAAGATAATTTTGGAGCACATTAATTTCCCTTGTGAAAAACTGATTCATTTAAGTTCTTGAAAAATTATATGGAAGTTACGATACAGTATTGAGTTTTGACATCAGCTAGAAAAAGTAAACTTAATTTTGCTTACAATTTGAAACAGTAAAACACTGTAAATAAAAGCACAAAAACTATAAAAATGATGTAATTTTGTTAAACAATCATTTTGAGATGTCACTCTCATTTGAGGAAAACAGGTTGTGAGCATTCTGGCTGGCTTTTATCTGTATGTGTCCCAATTAGTAAGATAACTAATAAATAGGCACTTCTTCATGGAAATGAAATGACAACTGATGTGCAAGACTGATAGAGGAAACAAACTTGTGTATTTGAGCTCCTACCATCAGAGGTAATTTCCTATTTAACAAAAATGCTTTACAGAGCAGCCACGATCAATATGAAGCAGTTCCATGCATTTCCTGTCACACTACAACCACAACTTGAGCAATCTTACAGCTGCTATTAAAAGAACTGCAAGCTGTTGTAATTCTTGCTGATTCAAATTAAAGACACCAGGCTCTTGGGAGAGCTGCTCCTTCATTTGTGATCAGACATGCATAAATTATTATTTTTTAAATCTCTGCCATTTTGCTGAAGGGATGGAGGTGCAAAGCACATTATAACTGAATGAGAGAAATCTGGAAATCAAACTGAATTAAATATGGAGTCATGGAACTAAAATGCTGAAAAGTCAGTAATTCAATCTGATTTTCAATACTTCATGAGAAGAAAAAGTTACATTAATGTAAAGCGGATACCAAACATCATCTTTTCAATTTAAAACTTTGTATCTCATTTCATGTTATAACTCTTTGTGATGAGAACAGTTTCCTTTGACTCTAACATCTTAACGTTACAATCTTTTAGCTATTGACCTCATATAGTATCTCAATTTTGAGTAAACAAAATCTTGTCTCTGCTGAATAATTTCACTATCAAAACACTTGTGACATCAGAATAATTAGGTTGACAAGTTTCCTTATTTGATCATATTATGTTTCCATTAGAACCATTACTCAGCACACATCTAGCAATTTAATCTGAGTAATTGGGGATTTTTGCTTAATCTCTTTCATGGTGGCCATCTACATTTCTCTAGACAGATGTGCTGATATAATACAACCTTTTCAGTGCTAGAGAAAAGCAGAACAATTACACACTGGTCTCTTACTTGAAAAAAGCACTCATTATAATCTATGAATATCAAAAATACAGACCAACTTTCTATAACAGCCAAATCTTAAACATCCACCCAGCACCATTCATGTCCAACAAAGTTTGCATTTTTCACTGCTAACATTTTTTTCTGTATTTTTTTCTTCCTCACTCAAATGCTGCCAAAACTGTTCCATTACAACAGCTGTTGTATGCTTAGTAGAGCTTTTAATAGTATACTTAAAAAACCCATTATACCATAATGACACATGCATATAGTTATATCATTTATTTATTACTAAGGGACGCCACAAGAGGTCCAAGTGGGCCTGAAACTGCTCCACTGCTGAACAGCCAAATGCAAGAGCAGACCGCCAAGAAATCAGTAGGATGCTATTTGTACAAATGCCTTCCACTAATGCGGACTGTATGTTATTGAGTGTATGTTATAATAAGTGTCCCTTCAAAGGCCTGATACTCAACTGTCTGAAAAGAATTTCCTGGGATTCAAGATAAGACCATTTCTTCTTTTCAACTGTTGAGTGTTGAAACTATCTCTGATATTGGATAAACTCTGTTTAGCAGTTTTTTTGAAAGAAATCATTCAAGTTTCTATTTTTTTTAATGGCAGTCATATATCATTAAAATTGAAAGCATTTTTATTTCAGAATGGTTTATTTCAAATTTGGTAAAAATCTAATGGGCAGTTGCTTTGCAGTCACATCAAGGTTTTTCTGCTAAATTAGTGTTCAAATTATAGATAATTTTAAATCTGTTTGAACTTCAATTCTTGTCTGATGGGTGAGTTCCAAGTTGAAATTTTCATAACTTGAGTTGAAACTATTTTCCCCTTTCCCAACAATGTGCACAAAATGCTTTTCTTCACAAAAACTGGGTTAAAGTCAAATTTTACTGAGCAGTTAATTAGTGAAGCTAATTCCCTTTTTACATATTACATGGGATGCCTCTATTTACTGTATTTTGTGTGTAACAGTTGAAAAACATCATTGTTTCAAAAATACCAGCTCTAGAGACAGTCAGCAGACTCATTTTGCATGACTTAACTTTTAGCTGCTGAATACAGAACATAGCAAATCACTCTCTTTGAAAAAGCAAAGCCAAATGGGAAATACATCGTAGTTTATGTTTATAGGTATCCACAGAACTAAGAAGAGTTCAACAGTCATAAAATAAATTTTTCTTGGTCCATAAACAAGTCATCATTTATCAGATCATGCTGCCGAGTCTTTGTTACAGCAATTTTCTGTGTAGAACTGTGAGAATGATCAGAATATCTACGCTTGTTAATATTTTGGTACATGACTTTGGTCATCACTTGTCAAAGCAGGCTGAAATTAACCTTGCTACAACCACATTTTTGTGTATAAGCCCAGTTCAATTGCAACTGTGCACAGCCGTATCTGCTGTTGTTAATATTTTTGCAAACGGATAGACAGGACCGGCAGATGGACATGGCTAATACTGCATTAATGCTTATGTTGATTTTGAACTTGTCATGTGAAGGCAAATATGATCTACATGTACATAGCATATATACTCGCTTATACATCGAGTCAAATTGCAAACAACAAAGACCCTGATCTGCCATAACATATTGCACCTGCAGATCAGGGTCTATGTTGTTTGTCATCCTAACTTTAAGTAACAGCAGATATGAGTCTGTGCATTTTCCTGATGGACTTGACTTATAAGCAAGCGTAAACAATACATGTGAGCACCAGTATAATGACACAGAATGTGTGATACATGAAAGGACTTGTGCATAATAGCCATCAATGAATCTATTGAATGGTTTGTAAAAAAAATGCAAGAGGTCTAAAGCAAAGTTTCTCTGGAACTGAAAGGGTTATAGGTTTACATAAATTTGTCTGCACATCTCAAGACAGGATGAATGCATCTCCTATTTGAAAATAAACTGTTTCGGTAGTTCAATAGAGGAACTGCTGCCATTGTGACAGCATGTGCTGTGTTAAACCTGCATGTCTTCCAACCCTCTATCCTCCCCCCCAAATCATTCAGTCAACTTAGTTTCACTGTATAATCTCCCATGTACCAATTCTTTACACATACAATTTCTGTGACAGGTAACATGATACAAATTCTGGTCTGGTTTGGTATTTAGGTCACACCAATACTAGCATGTTATATGGACAAGCTTGACTGACAGTCTGGGCAACCATTTACTCAGGTTGACCTAAAACCTGAAAGGGTATTTCCTTTTTCTTGACAAAAAAAAAAAAGAAGAGAAGAAAAATAACATATAGTGTGTAAATGAAAAAAGTTTACATCAGGGGATGACAAGTAACTGGCACAGCTGTCTGGACAGCTAAAATTAATTATTGGGCAAGTGAAATGTCATGAACATAATCCAATTTTTACATAGACAAAAAAAATATAATATATATATATATATATATATATATATATATATATATATATATATATATATAAGGAGACTAAATTAGGAGACTACATTCTTTGCATGATCCTTGCCAGGCTAGAAAGTCAAAATTAGAATTCATGCCCCCATGTGAATCATAAAAATTCATCAGCTGACATACTGCACATAGGAGATGCATACGCTTCCTTGGACAAATGTAATGTATACATGTCTACATAAAAATTGATCAATATGTCTTACCTGGTTCTTCCTGTGCAACAGCAGTCGTGATGGTGAACAGCAATGCCAGTATCGTGAGTGACCCCATAGGGGCCATAATCCTCTTGCTGATGGTCATAGCAAACAAGACAGGACAGGAAGCTACTAGGACATTAATACCTCATGAACTTCAATGCCTTACCTGATGGGAAACAAAAAAAAGAATACTTATCACTGTGTGAAACACTCCTCCATTTGGAAACAGTTACTCCATGTTGTGCATTTGATATAGTCAATGCAAGAATCCACACACCCAGGTGAAGTCATATAAGATTTGGTTACTCAAGTCACAGTGAGCATGGATTAGTAGTGTTAGTCAAGGTTTGTACAAATTCTGAGGCAACATCCATCAACAATTAAATTCGAAAGACTAGCAGAATCCATCACCAGTTATCAAGCTCTATCACTATGGAAAAAAGAATCTGCCACCTATGGTCAACAGGAACAAGCAAGCACTGTGGTTAGTAGGATGGACACAGAAAGTATGTTGGATATATGGGGTGTGTCAAGTGTAAACAAAGAAGAGCTAATTGAGTAAATATAAATGCATGTGGGTTACCCGAGTTTACCTTATAGATTGTATGGAATCTATTCAACCTAAGGGAAAAGCTAAGTGTGAAAAGAAGAGTATAAAAAGTGTACATGGGAGCATAAACAAATTAGATAAATATTTTCAAAACACCAATCAAAAATGGTGTTTAGGAGCAATATTTTTAATGTGGTTATGATTGTAACAACATTATCCATCTAAAAATATAAACATATCACTTGCAACGAATAGCACCATTTTACGCTAAATATGTACATTTACATTTGTGGGAATTTGGTTTAATTTTAATTATAACAAGTTTGAACAAAGTTCCAGAGATTATTGACTTCTATTCTGTGTGAAAGAATTCATGTGAATTAATTCTCAATTTGTGAACAATAATGACTTACCATAGAGATGATAAAGCCCACCACCACCAGAGGTTACTTCAATTACCATATATATTTGCATACAAGTTGGATCCAACTATAAACACCACAGACCATGATCTGTCACTACAACGTATGCTGACAGATCGAAGTCTATGTTATTTGATCTACTGATTAATCCAAACATGCCATCTACATACAGATCCGCCAGCACATTATGCAATGGCAGACTTTGTCATATATGTGCACTCAAACAATAATCATTCATTACAAAGTACACCATGTTATATGTGAGGTTACTTTATACTGAGGTACTTTATACATACAATTATTCCTAATAAAGAAATGGGATCCATGACCTTACCCACCACCACCTTATACAGAGACTTCTTATAGCGAGGAAATAGTGTAGTTACTTTTTATGTCTTGGGGCCCCGAGTGGCCGAGTGGTCTAAAGCGCTCTCCGTTACGGATCACTGCCATCTCACCTCTGTCTGCGTGGGTTCGAGTCTCGGATTCGGCCAATGTGGATATGTGAGAAAGCTTGCCAGTAGCTCCTCGTGGGTCGGTGGTTCTTTCCGGAGGTTTTCCGGGTTCTTCCTCCACCATTAATACTGGCCGCCATGTATAGCCTATCGTGTGCTGAAAAATGGCATTAAACCCTACAACAACAACAACTTTTTATGTCGGTTCTTAAGACATGCAATTCTATTGTCCTTATCAGAGGACCATTGTTCACAAGTCTTTTTATTAGTGATTTGTAGAAATCCCAATATCCATGAAAACTGGTACCTGACCAATAGCAGTGAATCACTGCATTAAAAAGATCCTGATTTCTTTTGTGTAACTAGCTACATTATAATGATAACTGAGCTAGTTAGTAGCTGCGTATATTTCTGGCACAAGGATTCTGTAATAACACATTGCATTTATGATTCTGAAAGCAGTCAGCTACAACATAAATTATTGCACAAATGGAAGCTATTTTTTTCAATTTTATACAATTAAAGATGAGCTGTAAATTTCAATTTATGACAACATTCCACATTTCCAGAGCTGAAGAAACTAGTTAGAACTGATCTTCAGAGTTACAGAGGAAATATGTTTGAACTGATCTTCAGAATGATATGTTTGTGTTAAATGTAGGTTTTTCTGTTTGTTCCTTTTTTTTAGAGCATAGTAACACTATCTGAATGTTACATAAAGCGAGGACAAATAAAGTGACCTTGAATAGAATCATGGCAGCTGTGATATGGGATAAATGGGTAGGAATAGAACCTACTCCCTTTCAGTCCCGAGTCCCATGCCTACAATCACCTATCTTACATTTCTTGATAAATACTATAAAAGAAACTATGAAAATTATGAACTCAACCCTCAAATGTCCAAACAAGTAATTTATAAAGTGATTCGCCATAAATCCTTAGTGCCTGAGAGCACCAGCTCCTGTCTATTAGCCCAAATTATATATGATCTTTGACCTTTTATCCTCGATTTCCCATTTCACCAACCTGATTCAACATTTCTTTCTGTCATACTTAACAAATAAATTTAATTGAATGTATAAAAATTATATATAAAATATTTTGTAAATGGTATTATTTCAGGCTCTGAATTTAGTAAAAGAATTATTTCCCATAAGACCAAAGCAGGCTGTCTCATAAATTGTCAAAAAGTATGGGGTGGGCTTATAATCAAAGACACCCATAGGAAACAGTTGCCAAATTTATATTTAAATACAAATGGCGGTGGGTGAATGGTGGGCTGACCATCAAGCATGTACTACTGTATTTTTACAAATTAAGGCCACTGGATGACACATTATTTCCAGCACTCTAATTATTGGCCACAGTAAGATTTATGCCCACGGCAATAGGTAAGGCGATTACAAGGTGCACTAAGAACATGGGTGTATCTACAGTATGGGACTGTCACTGTCAGGTCATTCCGCTTATGATAACAGACCACAAAGAGTTGGGGAAATCCAAACCAAAACATGGACAATAAACATTTTCAGAAAAGTCCAAGTACAATTACAATACAATGATGTTGAGGCATTAACATAAAGAAGGGATTGTGTTCAAAACCGTCTCCTTTCAAATCAGGGAACCTTGAACTTTTTCCTTTTGTTCTTAAATTAATTTTCACTCTCTTGATTTGAACCAAGATAAACCATCTGAAGCTTTAAAAGTATAGAAGTAAAAAAAAAAATGGAGTCCATAAAAGGAACACAAAAATGAAAAGAGGTCAAAAGAAAACCTCCCAGTGTTGCATCATTCCTGATGGCATAACAAAAAACATGAGATAGGGTATATGGTACAAGATACACACAGGTTTTTTTTTTAGTAGCTTGCATTTGAATTCATTTTTCAGTACTCAAGAAGAGATACCTTCTATTCATACTGTCAGTGCCAACTGATAACATGAAATTGCACACCAATGCAAATTAAGGACATTACAAGTTTTGAAAAAAGAACTCCACCTATAATTCTTTGCCAGCCAAACCTTGTCCCCCCAATATAAAGTATCTACTATTTAATTTTCTTTCAGTTGTGTCCAGAAGGAGTCAATTATTAAAAATCTTTTCACTCCTTTGCTTACAAACCAAGTACTTATAAGGTGAGACGCTACGTAAAAATATTGCAACAAATTTGTGAATTACTTAAGCTCAAGTTAATTCTTTGGGATATTTCAATTTTGCATGAGAAGCTCCAGATATCCAAGTGGGCTGAGGTGTTGACCTTTACATATGACTGTCATCTCACCTGTCAGCCTGAGTTTGAGTCTCAACTTGGCTAACATGGCTCCATCAAATATACTGGCTGCCATACACAGACCATTGAGTGTTGAAAATGTCATTAAACCCACTAAAACAAATCATAATTTTGCATTAATCATATTTATCTGCTTATAACATGCATTCCAGGAGAACCAGATCTGTCATAGAAAAGCACCAGTTGACACGGTTGTTTAAATCTAAGACCAGATCTGTCATAGCAGAGTCAGCTGAACAAAGCACTTTGAAATCTAAGACTGATCTGTCGGCATACAGTAGGCAAGTTTATCAGTAGTATTTGAAATCAAAACCTCAGATCTGTCAAAGCAAAATGCTGGCTAATCAGGATCATTTCAAATCTAAGACCCTCATTCAGAAGCTCCAGCTGATCAGGATAGATTTGAAATCTAAGCCTATGATCTGTCACAACAAAATGCCAGTTGATCTGGGCTGTTTGAACCAGATCTGCCACAGCAAATGCCAGCTGATCTGAACTCTTTGAACCAGATCTGCCACAGTAAAATGCCACCTGATCTGAACTCTTTGAACCTGACCTGCCACAGCAAAATGCCAGCTGATCTGAACTGTTTGAACCAGATCTGCCACAGCAAAATGCCAGCTGATCTGAACTCTTTGAACCAGATCTGCCATAGCAAAATGTCAGCTGATCTGAACTGTTTGAACCAGATCTGCCACAGCAAAATGCCAGCTGATCTGAACTGTTTGAAATTTAAGACTCAGATCTTTCGCATGTAGTCATGCCAGTTGATCAAGACTGTATAAAATCTTGAGCACAATGAACAATGCAAATGATGCGAATCCTCCATTTGGTTTGGTTCTAAAATATTTACCCCAGGATACCACGTTGGGTACAGTCAATCCCTTTCTCACATTTAAATCTGAGATGTTATACTGACATCCCCATGAGAGAGATTCAGTGTTAATACCACAAACTATCATGGTAGAAAATTCTTTCTCAAATCTGAAGATTTTCTTCAACTTCCTTTGGAATAGAAAAGCCTTTATCATTAACATGTAATTTCAAGCTTAAATGATGTTTCTGCAGCCTGTTTTCAGTCTTGACCTTTGGATAAAGAATCAAGAAGATTTCAAATTAAAATCTGAGGAATGAATTGTCTTGAATTGACCAAAAACCCAGGACCAGAATATCAAGTAATAGCACTGAGCCCAGTATAAACCCAACTTGGTCTGCTCTGATACTCTTCTTTAGGCAACAGCAGACCTCCAGGCTTGATATTTTCTGCAGGTAACCCTACCTTACAGACCTGTATAAATCCATGGTACACATACTCTGATACCTCATTTGTATCCCCAGGCAAAGGAAACAGGTCATTATCCCAATATTCAAGAAACCACAAGATTTCCACATTAGGCCTGGGAAACAAGGCTCCTTACCTACTACATCTAACTACTACATCCAAACTGTAACACATATAAGTTTACAGGAACTGTAAGGTGGGACTTAAACTGAGGTCAGGGAAATGGGAAAACTATCTTAATAAACAAGCAAAATATATGGGAATCTGGGAGAAGATTTTTTCAACATAAGCAGTGCTGTACCCAGACCACCAGGCAAGGCATGATGCTGGTAGCTATCAGTGCACTCAACGTGCATGAAAATCACTTCTGATGGTAGCTTCCATGGGAGTAGGGCATACCCCAGAGATGCAAGGGTACTGCCTTCCTATATTGGGCAGGGTGCAGTGCCCTCTACAACAGGCTAGAGACAATTATTTAATTATTCTTGGCAAAATTATGGTGCTTTCATAGTGAAACACTTTAATTTTCAATTTTGCTTTTGCATTTGATAAGAATGCATTAAAATCTTTATATATACATGTAATGAGAAATAGACACAGAAATGTAGGGAGTTACATTACTCTGAAGTATCAGTTTTAATAACATATTTGAGTAATCTGCTGCACTAGAAGGGCAATAGGACTTGACTTCAAGATATACTTGAGTAATCTGCTGCACTAGAAGGGCAACAGGACTTGACTTCAAGATATACTTGAGTAATCTGCTGCACTAGAAGGGCAACAGGACTTGACTTCAAGATATACTTGAGTAATCTGCTGCACTAGAAGGGCAACAGGACTTGACTTCATGATATACTTGAGTAATCTGCTGCACTAGAAGGGCAACAGGACTTGGCTTCATGATATACTTGAGTAATCTGCTGCACGAGAAGGGCAACAGGACTTGACTTCATGATATACTTGAGTAATCTGCTGCACTAGAAGGGCAACAGGACTTGACTTCATGATATACTTGAGTAATCTGCTGCACTAGAAGGGCAACAGGACTTGACTTCAAGATATACTTGAGTAATCTGCTGCACTAGAAGGGCAACAGGACCTGACTTTGTGGGCGGAATCGGAATTTTTAATGATATACTTTAATGATTTGCTACACTTTATGGGCATTAGTGTTTGATGTCATGGGCATAATAAAAAAAAGTAGGAGTGGTATTCCCTGTACCAATCTGGTTGGAGAGCTATATCTGTTTTCATAACTGATATGTTCGATGTTATTTTTCTCTCAGTTTGAAGTTTTATTTCCATACAGAATGTAAAATCTCAAATCTTAAACACAAATTCTCCATAATGTTTATTTTTAAGGAAATTTCCAGCACCAAAAAATAAAATACATATGGACAGATCCCTTGGTTATAAGCATTCTGACATATAAAGATTGCAATACTGGCATCCTGAATTTTAGTTACAAAAAAATGCCAATAAATTAATTAATTAGGTACACAGAGCGTGTATGCTGTAGATTAAGGTAAACTTAAGTATGTATATATCTCAAAGTGTGACACTAATTAGTAACTAATGAAATAACTCAAAATTTTATATGAAACCAGTTTCATGAAATTTGAGTTTCAAGCCTACCGACTTCTAACCTGCTGCAAATATGTAATATCAGCTTTTAACCTGGTTTCATGTTTTAAGACACTGCAGGCAAATGGAGTAAAGTGCCTAGCCCAAAAGACAAACCATGTTAGCTCATATGGACTGATCCAATGGTATTCGAACGAGCACCCTTTCAGCCACTGGGACACCATGCTAACCACTGAGCCAACATGGCTTCTGATCTTTCTACATGATAAATTGTCCAAAACCAGTACTATTTAGTCAAGAACAAAAAGAACCATGAAACTGATCAACTACAATGCGCAGTGTTGAACAAATCAGGGAGGTGGGGTGTCCCAGTGAGAAAAATAATTAAGTTATAAATTGCTGAGGAAATAAACATTCCAAGCCGCTTGCCCAATATATCTGCACTTTTGTTGCTATACAGTAACAAATCATGTCTATCATCAATATATCTGTACACTAATATTCTGACAGAGCAAAAGTTAACATATTTTTGATGTTTTAGGTGGATGAGTAAAAGGCAATGAGAGTTTCAAATCATGACTGTGTCCAAGAGGGTGGGGAGATTTGTTCTTACAAATGTATATTTGTGATGGTTTCATAGAAAATTTTCATTTTATGAATAGTGGGGAAAAATGTTGCATTATTTGTGCAATTACATGAAACCCAAAGTTCAAGCATTACAGTACATGAAAGTTTTCAGATTGTTTCCATTTTTCAGGTGATTTCCAGCCCTGATTCTATGTTTGTTTAATAAAAAGATTATGGATCAGTGGGACATAGTTGTTACAAGATACAAAACATTGATATCACCGAAGAAAGAAACACTGAAGTTTTCAGTTATGAATATTCCTTTTACTGAAGAAAGAAACATTAAAGTTTTCATTTATGAATATTCCTTTTACTGAAGAAAGAAACATTAAAGTTTTCATTTATGATTATTCCTTACAAATAAGCTCCTTCAAGATTATGCAAAGTTAGCATACTACAAGAATGAATGAAACAAGTGTACATGCTGATGTAATAAATTAAACAGAAAATCCAATGACCTTGAGTGTGTGCAGTTTCTAGCATGAAATTTGTTATTTCACTTGATGACTTAGACATGGAAAACTGGAATGCAAAACAGATATTTGGAGAACTAATGATATGGTATGGATTTAATAAGTTCTATTTTTAAAAAATCAGGAAACGCAAATTTGGATATAAGATATATCCTCACTTAAAATCAATCCAACTGCAAACAACCCAGATTCTAATCCGCCATCGCATAAAGTGCAGTCCAGTCAGGGGCTATGTTGTTATTCTCATTAGTCCTCAAAAAGAAAATCCAGAGACCGAGATCTGCTGGCATCTTCTCCAACAATATATTGGCTCTGTTCAGCATGCAGTTGGAATTGACTTTCAAGCAAGTATACATGGTACGTAACCACTTTGATTCACTGTACATCTACATCGTGTAATTGTATGTCAGTCTGATTAAAATGAGATCTCTACATGAAGATCTGACAGCAACTGCTTAGGGGTCAAGTTCGGTAACCTATGTTATTACCATAATCGCTAATTTTATTAGCCAATCAAATGAAGTCTTATATATTCGAGTTTCAAGACTGAGCATTGTGGATGAAGAGGATAAATGTGTACCGAACAATTTAATTCTCTTTCATATTTTTGAAAGCTGCATTTCCATTGTCTAATCAAAGGTCACCAAAACATGACCCCTAAGCAGTCATCGTCAGAGGTCACCGGAGATCTGATTTTAATCTGATTAATTGAATGTCTATATAATGTAATAATTATCCCTTTAAATACTTTGAAATTGTATTAGTTTTTAATGAAATTTTTAATTAATACTCTAAATTTACTTGGCAAGGCATCCAACATGATTTTAACTATCTGATAATTCATTATTAACTTTAAGTACCATCTGAATATATAATGACAAAACATTAGTTTGGATATATCTTATTTCTTAAGAAAACATGAAACATAAATACTAGAAATCTGCAATGTTTAATTTCAGAAAATATCAAACCACCAATAAATTTTCAAACTACATGTACCATATTCTGCTTTAACTGAATACTAATATTTCCTTCTCTGCAACTGAATGTTTCGGAAAATTTTTTAAAATAAGATTTTGTTTTTAAAAATGTTTGCAAGGTCACAGTGTAAGATGAATGAATGCAACCTGAGAGTTCTGAATAACTCCCTTAAAATTTTCAATTAAATGTTTTAGTCAATTAACAGTTTCATAAATAAGTTTAATCCAACTGCCAACTACAAAGACCCAGATCTACTATTCTATAATGAAGATTTCTGCAACTGTCATTTTAAATTTTGTCAATGTCGGCTTAATCAGTATAACAAACAAGAAAGATCCTGCTCTGCCATTGCATAATGCACAGGCACATTAGGGTCTAGGATGTCTGCAGGTGTATCCAGCTTATATATGAATATATATGGTATACCTGCATACATATTATGATGCAGTGAACTGAAGTTGATGATTTAAATGAAGTCACAATGTTTCATTATATGCTGAAATACTATATGATAAGTAAATCTGATCAATCTGTAAGCATTATACATGTATGGTGCCCGAGAGCAAGTGTTGATATAGGCGGTGCTCTAAATCAACATTTATATTCTGTGTTCCATACTACAACAACAATGCTTGAGACACCTAAGAAAATACCTCCACAAAAAAAAAAAAAACTAAAAAAGAAATCAACTTCCACTAAATGTCAGCAATGTGGTGGACTAGACAACAATTGGTGAATTTTTCTCAATAAATAACTGGTGAAACGTAGACTGTTCTCCAAGTGTGACCATCCCCATGGCCATTCAGTCAAGGTGAGTAATGAGATAATCCTTGTTTAACGAGACAGGGAGATAGATATAAGCATGTGGTCAAATACAAAGCAAGGAACCTGGAAGAACAATTAAAGAAACTTATCTCCAACCTTATATGATAATCCCAAGGAAAAACACTGAAGGACCCTGATTAATGACAAGTGCCCGAAGATTAATTTACTTGTTCACCATTTCAAAGAGACCGAGGAAATCTAATAAAAATCACCAGCCTTCAAAATACTTGCATGTTCAAAGTGAACCTTTTTGGACAATCAAAATCAACATACCATTTATCACGACAATACCCTTTCCAAAGCATTCAAGTCCTAAACTGTGATTTTCAGACCATGTATAAATCTGGTATTTTCCCAGGTATATATATATATATATATATATATATATATATATATATATATATATATATATATATATATAACGCCAAAAAATGTACATGTGCTGTTCAGTTGTTGAACATGCCATCTGGTTAGATGGAGTGCCATTTCTCTCCACCCTTGATAACTAGAAACATAATTCACACTAGAAACACGTTGTGTTTTTTTTTACCCAAATTAGAAACAACTTTTTCCAAACTGCTAAATCCAAAGTCCGGTGACAAACTTGAATATCTAGGCTATAGGTGTTCCCGTTGACTCACATAGTATATGTGCTCTATATGGTCTCAAGTGCACTTGTAGAAAAATCCACAGGTAATTTCCTCCTGTCCAAATTCTTGTAATAAAACAGCAGTTGACTGTAGTAGTCTCCTGACAATTCCTATAATTGTGACCAGATTAAATACTGCAGAATAGCTCAATCACTACTTCGAACGTCCTACAGATTTTGTCACTATACAGCAAAGGACCGTTACGTGCAGTCACACTGTCAACTATCCCACTACTACTCTGCTGTCTGCCCACGCCCTTGGGTGATCAAGATCAAAATTAAACGCATGACACTGTCCAATCAGAGATCCCTTTACAGTGTTCCCAGCTTTTCAATTATTTCTTTATAGTGCTTGCACAAAGCAAAGGGAAATAACTCAAATCTACATACTTTAATTTTTCCAAATATAGTAACACTTGTCTCTCACAATACCTTGACCTGAAAAGAGGTGATTTAAATTTATGTCTTGTGACAGATTTAATTTAACATGGATACAGGGCATAATAACTTAAGGAGTGCCATCTTTAATGCTAAAATTTCTTTTGCTCTATTGAATTTTAGAAATTGTATGAGATTTGTCAAGAAGATTATGAGATGTCATTGTATATTTTAAGACAGGTAATTAAATTTAGCAGTTTTATCCTAATAGAAAAGTACACCATTAGAACACACCCAGACACATTATCTGTTAAGTTCTACATACATCATAATTATCACATTATATATCAAAGACAAAATTTAAAATAAAGATAAGGTCCATAACCTTCATTGTTTAGCAGTAGCTTAAAATGCTAAAATTATCTAACAATGTCAGAACAAGATGCACCCATTGACTCAAATACCTCAGGAATATGTTGGATTACTTCCTATCTGAAACTGAACTGCAGACAGCTATTTCAATCTGATGAAAAACAAAAAAACGTACAAAACCAGAATCAGAAACACAAAAAGGTGCTGTATTTCTTCCATGATAAGACATAGTAACAAAATTGTAGATCGATTCAAAAATAGGGGCTGGACTGGTTATTTTGAAGAAAAAGGAAAGGAATTTGCCAACAATTTAAAAAAAAGTTAGAATGGTATTGTCTTCAGATGAATACAGTAGTAATCTTTATAAGGTGTGAAGAAATGGTTAATTGTGGAGCAGAGTGATATGAAGAAATGGTTAATTGTAAAGCACATTGCCATTAAGGGAAGATTTAGGAGCAGTGTGCCACACAGAAAAGTTTGATTGTGTAGCATACTGCCATGGAGAAAGGGTTAATTGTGGAGCATAGTGCCATGAAAAAGGGTTAATTGTACAGTACAGTGCAATAAAGGTTGCTATAAAAGTTTGGAAGCATATTACCATGTAGAAAGGATTAATTATGTAACATAGTGTCATGGAGAAAAGGTTCATTGTGGAACATATTGCCATGGAGAAAGGGTTAATTGTGGAGCATAGTGCCATGAAGAAAAGGTTCATTGTGGAACACATTGCCATGAAGATCAGGTTAATTGGTGAGCATAGTGCCATGAAGAAAGGGTTAATTGTGGAGCATAGTGTCACAAAGAAAGGGATATTATGGATCATAGTGTCCCAATAGGAAACATTTGGAGCTCTGTACCATGAAGAGAGGATTATGTAATTGTGGAGCATAGGAAGATTTGTGTAGCACAGTGCCAAGAAGAAAGGGTTAACTGTAGAACATAGTGCCATGAATTAAAGGTTAATTATTGAGTACAGTGCTATGAGGGGAAATGTTTCGAGCATAGTACCATGAAGAATAAATTAATTATGTAGCATCGTGCCATTAAGAAAAGGTTAATTGTGAAACACAGTGTCATGAAGGAAACGTTAATTGTGGAGCATAGTGCAATGAAGAAAGGGTTACTTGTGGAGCACAGTGTCATGAAGAGAGGGATAATTGTGGACATGGGCGCCTGCAGGATTTTTTGCAGGAGGGTCAGGACTTTGTGCAGGTGGGGTCAGGCTTTTCGGGGGGGGGGGTCAGTCAGTCATGGCCGGGAGAGTTAGTATAAGAAGCAGTCTGAAACTAAAGCTAATATTTATTAAGCGTTTGGAACAGAATCTTGTGACATATTTTCAGCCTCATTTGCATGATTAAACTTGTCAGAATTTATATATATATATTTGCAGTTTGATTTCCAGGGGGGGATCATGTGACCCCCCCCTTGACCCATGCTGCGGGCGCCCATGATTGTGGAGCATAGTGCCCTAAAAGGAAACATTTGAAGCACAGTACCATGATGAAAGGATTAATTATGTAGCATAATGCCATGAAGAAAGGATTAATTATATAGCACAGTACCATGAAGAAAGGATTATTTATGCAGCATAGTGCCATGAAGAAAAGATTAATTATGTAGCATAATGCCATGAAGAAAAGATTAATTATGCAATGGTAAAATGTGGAACATTGTGTCATAAAGAATATACATAATTTTAAAGCCTACTTGAAATGGCAATCAAGACACCACTCCATGTTACTATTATACTGGTGACAGAATGCCTCAGATCATGCATGCTAGGCTAAGAACAAATAGTTGTAACTTAAATTGCGATTTATATACAAATCATGTAGGTAATAATAAGTATCACTCCTGTGGTGAAATTGAAAATGCAAACACTTTTCTTCTATACTTTTCCAAATATTCAAATCTTAGAAATCAAATCTTATACACATTCCATTTCGCTCTTATGATTGAAACATTATTATTTGGCTACCCTATGATAACTGTAGAAAACAACACACAAATATTTTTAGCTGTGCAGAATTACATCAAGATGACTAACAGATTTAATTAACTGACTGAACTCACAACCGTCTGAATTGCAATTAATTAGTTCTTATTCATTTTTTGCTTTGTATGTAAGAGTATGTATATTTTCTGCAAAACCATTGGTACTAGCATCGAGATCTTTAATGTTATATTTTCTTTCTTGTTACTGTTGTGAAGACAGTGCTAATAAGATTATGCTTTCAATTTAATCCCCCAAATCATATGTTTGTAACTGCATTTGACAAAGGTTCTCAAATAAACATGGTTTAAACTAACCTAAAGAAAAAGATAATTATGGAATATAGTGCCTTAAAAGGAAACATTTGGAGCACAGTACCATGAAGAAAGGATTAATCATGTAGCATAGAACCATAAATAAAGGGTTAGTTGTGCAGAACAGTGCCATGAAAATGAATCAGTTGTGGAGCATGGAGCCACTTAAATCTTTAAATAAAATCATGCACAGATTAGTATAAGCACAACAACCATGTTCTACAAATATCATTTGTAGGTCGAGTCTAGGAGTGGGCAGCACTTGAAAGGTAGAAATGGGCATTTGAACATTACTGTGATTATGGTTCCTACATTTTCACTTTATAAAAAAAGGCAGGCAGGCTAATCATCAAAAAATAAAGTTTGAGATTATTCAGTAACTTTTATTTTTATAATCATGCTATCCTTTTCCAAAAACCTAGTAGTAGTTCTGAGTCTTATATAGCCATATTCATCTAGGCATAATAAGCATAATAATAATAATAATAATAATAATAATAATAATAACAACAATAATAATCTGCCTGTAAGGAGCAAAGATGCCAATCTGCAGTAACACAATACACTGTCAAATAAGGCTCTTTATAACATCATTCCTGTGAAAGATGCTTTTTCATTGGGTGACATGGTATGGCATGATTTACAATAATTAATGAACTGCACTGTCGTGATGTTGGAATGTACATACATTTTGTGGAGTCATTCACTTGTAATTTTGAACTATAATAAAGCAAGTTGAATTTCACAATGTTGAATTCAATCATTAATAAAATAATAATAGACCTTTGTTCACATGGACATAAAGTTTTAAGAACCAACAAATCTCTGGTATTGATCTCCATTTCGTGTTGGTCAGTATGAGATTTACTGGTGGATAAAATATATTCACTTCAACTATGTCAATAATTGTAAAATAAACTTTTCAAGAAAATCTTTATATCAGCTAAGGGGTATTGATTGTAAAATTTGTTGGGTAACTGCAAGTAATGGTATGGAGAAAAAGTTTGATTAAAACTAGAGGAATAGTGAGTAGCATGCTTATGTAAATACACACCCACCTGATCAGCATCCCACTCATACCCCACAATATAATTGAGTCTAAATATTTGCCCACCTCATACCCCACAATATAATTGAGTCTAAATATTTGCCCACCTCATACCCCATGACAGACCTGAGTCTATAGTACAAAAGGTACACAAGTCTTCTGTAAATAATGTGCTCTCAATATAATATGTACCAAGTTTCAACAAGTTTCAAAGCAATCCCCTAAAAGCTGCAACAGTAGTTGAATGCATGCATATATACAATTTCTTTCCTCAAGAATCTAAAATAATTCATTTCTTTTTTTTAAACTTTTGTGTACTAAATCCATTTTTTTTTTAAATTAATACTAAATCCATTTCTTTTTTAAAACTTTTGAGTACTACTTGGTAAATCCATTTCTTTTATTCTTCAGAAATTAACACATAACAAACATGGTAACAGACACATTTTATTATGTTTGAGTTGACATGTTACCTGTAAGTGCACCTTTGACCTTGAACCTATAATCATGGATAGAAGATGATTAAACTTGTCTTAGACAATGTCCAGATAAAATAATATGCTAAGTTTGGTTTAAATATCTAGGTAATATTTATAAAAAAAAGCCCTGAAGTTTCTGAAGCGAATAGTTTGAGCTATTTTCCCAATATAAGCACACACTGGGTTAAATGAAACAAATCTATTCATACTTACTTGTGTTTTCATGCTTACAAGCCAGTACAGTTGAAGACATTGAGACATTGACCTTAGAATTGATAACTATTTCAAGCTTCCAAAATAATGTGTTTAGTATATGCAGACATATATCAAATATGAATTACAGTCATATCATATTAATATGAAAATGACTGATATCACTACTGCATGAATATAACCTGAGACCTCCTAATTGAAATACTGTCTCTACTCACTTATAAGCCAAGTCAAACTGCAAACAACAAAAAAGATCCTGATCTGCTGGTGCATAATGTGCCTGCCAGACCAGGCTCTATGTTGATTGTTTTCCTGATTACCCCTAACAAACTGAACAGATCCAGATCTGCTGGCACATTATGTGACAGCAGATCTGGGTCTGTGCAGTTTGCAGTTGGACTTGTCTTATAAGTGTGTATATATGGTACGTTAATTAACTGTCAGTAGGATTTGTAAACCATTTTTAATCACCACAGTGTGTAATTAAACAACCATAATTGTATAAAGCTTAAACACCAGACACATTACTGCATATTGTACAATACCTTTCATACCAGTGTCATTTGTGTCCATTATTTGGGAGTTTTTTAGATAGTGTATAACAGTACATGAATAGCAATATAATACTTATATTATATAAGTACATCATATGAACAAGAAACTGACATAAAATTAACAATATTTCATAAGTGTAAAAACGTGAAAATGACATAAGTGTCAACAAGGGACTGACATGAAATCAGTAATAGTTAGAAATGTTAATTAGGAACTGACATAGAATCAGCAATAGTTAGAGGTGTTAATTAAGGACTGACATCAAATCAGCAATAGTTAGAAGTGTTAATTAGGGACTGACATCAAATCAGCAATAGTTAGAAGTGTTAATTAAGGACTGACATCAAATCAGCAATAGTTAGAAGTGTTAATTAGGGACTGGACCTGAAATCAGCAATAGATGTGTTAACAAGGGACTAACATGAAATCAGCAATAGTTTTTAGAAGTGTTAATTAGAACTGACATGAAATCAGTAATAGATGTGTCAACAAGGGAGTGACATGTAATCAGCAATAGTTAGAAGTGTTAGTGAGGAACTGACATAAAATCCAACAATGACCATTCACTGAAGACAACATCAAGATCAGAACATGACCAATCCAAGTTCATTATACAAATATGCAAATTAAAGCAAACCAATTACTAACTGTGCCATTTTTAAACAATGTATCAAATAATGTATAGTCATCATTACAAGGACATACAGTACTAACATTTCACCCATGCAATGTTTCTGTTGCATATGTGTCATTTTATGTCAATTTCAAAATCAAATTGTGGTTTAATTAAATTATTACTGATAAAATGAATAGTGATTTGTATCATAATTAGTTGGAAAGCAATTTTGGAATACTGGGTGGTGATCAAAAAAGAAATTCTTCATCATCAATTTTGCTAGTTATGTACTGAATTGAATTGAAAGGTGTACCTAACTGGTACTTAAATCCCCACAGCACATTGTGCAATATACATATTTAGTGAATCCTGCTTACTAACATACCAAAATTGGCAGTATCAGTAGTTTGTCCATAAAGGCATGGGTGTTAAGTAGTAATACTGGAAGAATAAGCTATCATAGGTTACTTCCCATGATTACAATTCTGCTAGTTCAAGAGTCCCTTCACAATAGATCAATAATATACACTGAGACTAAACTTTTCAATTATTTATTGCAATTAAATGACCCATAATACTCGTGAATAAATGTAAAAAAAAAAAAATCATTAATTGAGTTTAAAATAAACTTTCTAACATTATATTCATTCTCTTTGGAATTTTACAATCAACTTTTAAAGAAGATATGACCTAAAGACATATGGTCAGTTTATTTTTGTTTAATTTACACCAAAAATAAATCATTGATGCATTTATCTAAATAAGTTCACACTCATTTCTTTATCCATAGTGTCAAGCTATGCTAGCTAAGTTTGAGTTCCAAAGTACAGTTTAATCTAAGTTACTTAACACTGGCATAATCCAATGAAACCAGAATATTGTTTTTGTATTTTTCATATGCATGTCCATAACCCAAGCTATGCTATAATCAATAATTCTGAAAATCATAAAATAAGAATTACATTAATGACATGTGAGGAATATGTTTACCACAGTAACATAAGAATGCTCCAGATTCTATTTTAAAGAAGCAGACTGCTTCAAATTAATTTTTCTTAATCCTAATGGACACTATTTCTGTTGTTTTCAGAAGGATGTACTGACAGTTTAACTTTTTGACTTCTTGTAAATACTGACAAATATAACTTTCAAAATTATAACACCTACCTTTTAAGTGTGGGATAATGAAGCACATCCCTTTGACTGAGTGAAGTTTGCTGCTCTTTAGTTTCTCACAGTGATTAACATGACATCAAGGTAAAGTCACATACATGGTGATTTAAAATGGTGAGCACATCAATATTCTTAAAGACAGGTAAAGTCTTACTTGTAAATTTATACAAAAAAGGTAACTGCACATGCACATACACACAGTTTAATCAATTGCAGCAGATTAAGTTCAAAATATACCCATTACACAGCTTTAATATGACTTAAAGGGTCTGAAAAATAAAAAAATTTAAAATGATATTTGTTCATTTCAAAAAGCAGTTTATTTTAAGGTAAATTCTCACACATATTGTTGGTGCATTGATTTTCAACTTTCATGTACTCAAAGCACTTAATCTCACAAATAAATCACGTAAGAACCACACTAGTGCATTGTTTAAATTTCTGAAGTGTTAAATTCTTTAGACTTGAATAATGTGGGACTAGTTATCAATTTATTTGTGACAAGATACAAGAGACATTCCAAAAGCACTAAGGAAACTTGACGTTTTTTTCCCCAGCCACGGTACATGCAGAATGTGAAAGCATTTCCTTTGCTATTAATTTTTTGTTTTTATTTCTTTGTGAATTTAATTACATTTACAATGAAGATAACAGATAGATTCAGTAATGCTGGAGAACTTTATCTCGACATCTGTCGTATATACTGACACACGAGTTGGGTCCAACTGCAAAAAAAATAGACCCTGAACTTCTGTCACATAATGCATCAGCAGGTCTACCCTCTGTCTGTCCATCTCCTAAACTAACTACATGTTGGAAATTCAATAAACTTTGTAGGCATGCTGTTTTTGGGTGTATGGACATGCTGTCTTTGGGTGTACAGGCATGCTGTCTTTGGATGTACCATCTGCAATAGGGTTGTTATCCTTGGCTTCCACATCTAGGGATCCTTAGCAGGTGGTAAAATGTCAAATGTACATGTAATTGAATTACAATGATGTTTTCAAATATTTTAAAATCAAACTATAGATCCTCATAGCAGAAAGATGTATCATGTTCTGTGATGGATATCACATTATGATCCTTGGGATCCTTGGGTCACTGTCTAGGGGTTGGGGTGAGTACCAGGAGGAGGTGTAAGGTGTGTGTTTGCATGTTTGTGTATGGTTGCATGCATGTTCATGTGTCTGAATGGATGCTGGGCATAAATTTTAGTATTTTCAGAAACATCTGGCAAGGTTATGGCATGTCATCTACTAAAGCAGTATTGAATAGTTATGTTTCATCTTGTGTTCAACTCACATTTTCATGTTTTGCAGGAAAGATTTTAGTAACTAGTGAGTGAAAAACTTTTATAAATGACAAAAATATATTTACTAAACCAAATATATTTTTTTAAATTTTTGCAGTTAAAGTATTTAAGACAATGATATCCCACAAATGAAACTACAAAAATACGGCCATATTTCAGAATGTTTCAAAATTTTTGATTCAATTTAATATATGGTAAAATTGTGTCCAAATTTTTTTGTTTGAGTTATCAGCTATTTTAAGTATGTGAGGGTCACAAGAAAATATTTTATGCCAGGATTAAGCAATACATTCAAGTTATGCTTCATGTTTGAGTAATTGGTACCTGAATGATCAAAGGTTCAAATAAAAATATACCAGATATACTCACTTATAAGTGGTGTCAAACTGCAAACAACAAAAGATAGAATAATGCACCTTCAGATCAGGATCTATGTTGTTTGTTTTACTGATTACTCCTAGCAAACTGCACAGACCTAGATCTGCCAATGATTTATGTGACAGCAGATCAGGTTCTGTAGCTGGACCTGACTTATAAGCAAATATAACAAGTTTATTTATTTTTTTTCATGAGCATCAATTTTCATGGTTTTCTGAAAAATCATATTTGAATGGTACTCAGATTTGTGGATATGGAGAGAAATCCTATTTTTTCCACAATACACTGTGATTTTACATTTTTGGTTTTGGGAAGAAATCCCTTTCCTTCCACAATACACTGTGTCCTTAAATCTGGGGTTTTGGAAAGTAATCCCTTTCCTTCCACAATTCACTGTGTCCTTAAATTTGGGGTTTTGGAAATAATCCCTTTCCTTCCACAATTCACTGTGTCCTTAAATTTTGGGGTTTTGGAAAGTAATTCCTTTCCTTTCACAATTCACTGCATCGTTAAATTTGGGGTTTTGGAAAGAAAGAACATTTTCCCACAATTCACTGTGTCATTCAATTTTGGGTTTTGTACTAATCATGAGATCTATAAAAATTGATATCCCACAAAAATTAGTACCCCTACAAAAATTTGCTCCTACCACACAAATTTCCCAAAATGTTTATAATGCCATAAAAATTGGCATCCCCATGAAAACTGGCACCCCACAAAAACTGGTTCCACATAATAAAAAAAATTCACAATAAGTCACAATAACAGTTACCAAGGTGACCACCACAACCTTCTTCAAAATGATTTTTCAGAAGACTCCAAATCAAATCATACCCAGACCTTAAGATCAAACATTTATAAAGGTTTACCAGTAAATATTTAGCTAGGTTTATGTTTTGGAGTAAAAATATAATGGTATTCAAAACATCTCCTGTGAATCATGAACTGTTTAGGGACACACCTATGAACATTAAATATTATTAAAAGAGTTTCTACTTAAGCATTGAGTAAACTTGGTGCCTGAACTATGAATGCATGAACCTGGTCCACAATACCAGGAAGGCAATTGAAAAACCACAGATATCTTGTGTGCTTTCTGCACAACCCACTTTATCACCTTTGTCCATGTATAATGTATCCCATGTATCTGTATCTGCCCTGCAAAATTTTTAACACCAGACTTTAAATCTGACAACAACAGCAACAGCATTGTCCCTGGAGGTAAGTGGTACATGTGTCTTGTAACACTTATGCAGTAAATAAAAAAGAATAATTATTCTGGGTAAAGTGGGTACTTTTAAATAAATTATTCCATTTTATTTCTTCTTTTAAGATAAAATGATGAATGTAGACCTGGATACACTGAAGCAAAGTGTTTCAATAGCTCTGGGTCTGTGTTTTGTCATAAGCTATAGAAAGAATCAACTGTGCAATTACAACAAGTTCAGATATTTAGTGCCTGAAACTAAGGATCAAGTACCATATGTACTCATGTACAAGTCAGGTCCAACTACAAACTGCATAGATCGAGATCTGCCATCACATAATGCACTGGTAGATCAGTGTTTATGCAGTATGTTAGGAGTGATCAGTAGAGCAAACAAAGACCATGATCTGCCAGCACACTGTGATTGCAGATTTGTGTCTATGTTGTTTGCAGTTGAATTCCAACACAAAGAATTGTAGAACTGTTTAAAATCAAGTTCCAGAGAGTAAAAAAAGAACTTGCTTCTTTTCCCATTATTAAAACCTCTGAGTCATGGACAGCAAAGCAACTTTATTTTTGATGGCACTATGTGACATCCTGTTTTTTTTTGTGGCACTGTGTGACATATTGGGGTTTTTGATGGCAGTATGTGATACATTGGTGTTTTTGATGGCACTATGTGACATACTGGGGGTTTGATGGCACTATGTGACACACTGGCGTTTTGATGGCACTATGTGACACATTGTTTTTTTATGGTACTATGTGACACATTTAATTTTTTATGGCCCTGTGTGACATATGGGGCCTTTCAGTTTTTCTTTTATGTTCTTTTCCTAGTTTATCTTTAGAAAGACTATTACACACCCAAATCCTCTAGTATTTACTCCATAACAAATGATCAGGTTCCAAACAATGGTAAGCATAAACATGCCTCAGAAATATAAGAAAGAAAATTCTTCAGATAGAGAGGCTTTTCAAGTACTTTTTAAGTTTAAGATTTATGCATTTATTTAGACATTTTAAGTAATACTGACAACATTTATACTAAAAGCATGTGTGATGAATTATTTGAAAGGTATGCACATAATAACTGTGTTACTTCAGGAACTTGTATTTTTTATGGTCTGCTATTACAAATTCTTTAAAGAGACCTCTTTCTCTCTCTCTCACTTGCTCTACCTAACAAACTGCATGGACCTAGATATTCCAGAACATTATGCATTGACCGATCTGGGTCTGTGCGTCTCATAGTTGGAGTTGACTTGTTAGTCAGTATACACTGTTGTTAAACAAATCTACAAAATTAGTGTACCGGTAGATGAAGTTCTCAACTTGTATACATTTTGTTGACAAGCTCGATCAGAAAATGCATGACAGTAATGAACAGTCATGTACACAGTTTAACTTACGCATGGGAAAATAAAATTACATTTTGAAAGAATGTTTACATGTTTTCAGGTTTTTATGACCCTGTAAGTTTTGTATTTAGGTCAGTTTCTTGCACACTGTTTCATGTAGGGTCATGCATGTCTTTTGGATGCAACATCCTTTAATCAAAAGTAGGTCAGTATGACCTATATATCATACTTCAGTGATTTTGTCAAGTTTTGCATTTCAGTCACTTTCTAATGCATTACTTATGCAGGGTTATGTGGCTTCATGTGAGGATGACTTTATTTATAATAGCACTCTCGTTTCAAAAAGTTGATCACTATGAACTACAATTCATGCTTCAGTCTTTGACCAATTAAATGCATTGGATTTAAATCAGTGTCCAGTGCCCTTTTGACTGCAAGATCATGCAACTTTGTGGATGTATCTGGCTGACCAAAACAGTCTTTTATCAAAAGTTGTTGCTCCAAACAAATTTTTTATTTTATTGACTTATTTTACATTTCTTGTGTTTTGATTCAGTTGTCCATGCAAAAGATAGGTTGCAGGATATTTGTATTGACAAGCTTTGTCTCTGTCTCTGTCTCTGTCTCTGTCTGTCTGTCTGTCTCTCTCTCTGGATTGTATAAGTTGTCACAGCCAGGTAATGACATCCCTCAGTGAGATAAAAATTGCTGGTCAATGACTCACTATGCAAGGTATGCCTTGTATTGAAGGTTAGGTGCACTAACTCAAAATGTTCAATGCATGGATATATAATTTATATGTTGTAAAGTTAGTGTTCTAGGTCACAGGTTTAACATCATAAATAGACCTTTTATCCCCCTAATCGAGGCTATAGTTCATCTGATTGCACCTTAACGTACACTTTTGTCCTAACTGTGTGCACAACACACCGTTTGTATGCACTCACATTATACTGATGAAAATCAACTATGTCTAATCAGATCAAAACGAATAGTTATTAAAGTGAACTTTATCAGAATTTGTTGGAACCTATGACTCAATATTTATTCAATACTGAAAGCTCAAAGTTTAATACTGCTCTATATAGGCCATAGATTTGCACCAGGTTTTCAAACCTATACAGCCTACAACTGCACAAGAAGGAAAAAATTATATGGGTATAAAAAAGACAATATTTTTGTAAAAAGAACTTGATGTTAAGAATGTCTATCTCGGACCAAAGGCATGTCCTGGTTTATGTCATTTTCATCTATCGTCATTTATCTTTATTTAAACAGTCTTAAAGGAAGCATAAAGAGGTATGAATCTTGTATGAATAAATGGGTGTGTTATGAAAAAAAACCCCACATCCACAGGAATAAATGGGTACATTATAAAAAAAAAACATCCACAGGAATAAATGGGTACATTGTTAAAAAAAACCCACATCCACAGGAATAAATGGTTCCATTATAAAAAAAAGCACATCCACACCAATAAATGGGTGTGTTATTGAAAAAAAAACACATCCACAGGAGCAAATGGGTACATTATTAAAAAAAACACCGACAGGAATAAATTGTTGTTGTTGTAGGGTTTAACGCCATTCTTCAGCACAAGATAGGCTATACATGGTGGCCAGGATAAATGGTGGAGGAAGAACCCAGAAAAACCCTGGAAAGAACCACCGACCCATGAGAAGCTACTGACAAC